>JAYMFT010021487.1:0-16400 GCA_038088735.1 Panulirus argus
TGTATCATCAGCGAATTTTCATATCTTACAATGAAGCCCATTATCAATATATATATATATATATATATATATATATATATATATATATATATATATATATTTATAGCCGCCGTTTCCTGCGTTAGCGAGGTAGCGTTAAGAACAGAGGACTGAGCCTTAGAGAGAAAACCCTCACTTGCCCTCCTTCTCTGTTCCTTCTTTTGGAAAAGTAAAATCTGGAGGGAAGGATTCCCAGCCCCCAGCTCCCTGCCCTTTTAGACGCCTTCTACTACACTCAGGGAATACGGAGGTAGAATTCTTTTTCCCTTACCTCAGGGATATGTATATGAGAAAGAGAACCGATCCCAAGACTAATCCTTGTGGCACTCCACTTGTCTTCGTCTAACCATTCTGAGGCTTAACCATTAATCACAGCTGTTCGTTTACGGCCAGTCAACCAATTTTTAGCCATTAAAGTATAACCCCATCATTGCCATGTGACTTAATTTTTGCTGGTAGCTTTTGATGCGGAACCTTATCGAATGCTTTTTGAAAATCTAGATAGATTACATCATCTGCTTAACTTTTTTTTGGTACACTTTTGATTATATTGTAAACCAAGCCGAGAATCGTTTATCAAGGGTGGTCCTATAAGTGGTTTACAATTCTGTCTCGAATGTTGGTTCCCATGAGCTTTCCAACTACAGACGTAAGCCAGTTGGGCGGTAATTATCATCAACTTTTAAAGTTAACAGTTGATTTTATAGGTAGGATATGTATTTAGTGTTACATGAAATTATATGTTCTAGATTCCTAAGGCATATATAGAGTTTAAATTATTTGATGTATGATTTTAGAAATTCTGAAAACCTGAACGATTAACCAGTATGGACCTGAGACACATTTTATGTAATTGGAAAAACGAGGAAAGATTATGGGTGTAGATTTGCATATGAAACACTTGAATCAACAGTTGCACGTCGACCACATGCCAACAATCGCCAAACAATATGGTGTCTATTGCTCAAACAATATGGCTCTCTTTATTGACGTTGAAGTAAATGGAACGAAATGATTAGATCACATGATTTTGGAAATAACTTGTTACGCCTTATTGTCTGAATATGGAAGTACATGATACTAGTACAATGAAGGATGAGCCATGAACCCTGTGAGCTACAAATATGACACGCTTTCCTTTTGTCAACAAAAAGTAGAGCAAGATCAGCGAAGTAATAGCTGGTATAAGTTACAGTGTTGTTGCAAAGATTAAGAATTATCAGCACAACTGTTTTATGAGACTGAAAGAAATGATTGACAGTTTGATGCCGGTTACAGGACGAATGAAAATATGATAGGAAAAGAGAATGGAAAAATAATAAGCCAGTCAGCAAAATGATAGAAGAACAAGAAGAAAGATCAGAAACGGTTGCAAAGTGTGAATGGGATCACATAGAAGACAAGTAAGGTTAGATGAAGGTTTGTTATTTGTATTTGTGTACCTGACGATTAAAGGTGGAAAGGCTTGCTTTCCATGATATCATGTGCACGAGAAGTGAAAACAACTCTGTGGCCGGAACCAGCTTATATCTGGGTAGTCTGCTTCTACAAGCGGATGTTTGGTGTGGTTTAGACAACTGAATTCATACACCAATAGAGCACTGGATCCTATCGAGGCTGTGGCCCGCAAGTTTTACGAGGGGTCCGGGATATGCTACTCCGTGAAATAATCTGGATGTAGTCAAAGTGTTTTAGACATTTTCGAGACAAGAAAATAGATCTTAGTAAAACTGTTATTGCATTGATGTTTGTATGTAGGTGATGTCCCTGAACATTCGGCTAATTGTTGGCCAAGTATTGCTGGTGGCGGGAGTTGTCAACTGAACCTGTTTAGGGAAAACCCCAACTATTTTTTGTCGTTCGATGCATTGTATGGCAGCACCAGTTGGAGGGTGAGGATGAGAGATTGATAGCAGGTGCCTGCGGCGAACATTCGCTCTATCTTGGAATCCCCACATTACGGAACTAGCTCTCTGCCTCTTAAGAAACTAGGAGTCCTGTTTAGATGTCGAAAGTTCTTTTCTTCCGAACGGCTGTTCCATTTATACAAAGGATTGATCCGTCTTTGTAAGGAGTACTGCTCTTACATCTGGGGTGGTTCTAGTTCTGCCTCTTACATGATAGAGTTGAGTCGAAAGCGAGTTCAACTTATCAATTCTCCTAGGCTAACTGCTAAACTTAACCCGCTTGCCCTGCGCCACAATGTTGGTTCACTTTTACTTTTCTGTAGGTATTACTTTGGTTTTTGCTCTGGAGAGCTGGCTGCGTGTGGGCCCCCGTCACTAGCTAGACCACGCAATACTCAGCAAGCTGCTGCGTCACATGATTACTGTGTGGCTGCCGGCGCCTCGGAGTAAATCATTGCTTGGACGGCAGACTAGTTGGAATGTGCAGATTGAATCATCAGAGGAACAGAGATGCTCATGGATACGTTAGGGACAGTGGCATAATGTCAGGGTCCCATCAGCAAATAGTCTATAACGAACAACATGGGAAGACCTCGGGGACCTAAAGAGATTGCCGTGAATTTTACCCGATCGGTCAGTTTGCGTAGATAACAACAGAGACTGGGGTATTGAGGCCAACACCTAGGAGGTTTGGCGGCAGTCCGGGTTGTGTGAGGTTGAGACCACCACACGCAACCATTGAAAGGCAGGTATATGCCAGGTAAGGACCAGTCATTATGACCTGTTAAGGTCTGTGTGTGGAGGGGTGCTGCTAAGGTGGGTTGTGATTACCCTAAAATTGCAAGGGGAGTGCAACAGACAGAGTAATTGTGATGCTGGTTACGTGTTCAATTTCAGCTCTTTATTTCGTGAAAAGAGAATAGGAAATGGGTTGCTGTTGCCGTCACGAGGAAACCATCACATACACTCGTGGCGTCTTTGAACCAGCACATAAGCGGGACCGTATCTCTTTGCAGGATTCTCAGACCACACATTAGTTAGCACTCTCACTGTGGGCCGCTGGACATAAGCTGCTTATCGGAGACAAGTTTCAGTTGTGTTTGGATGGAAGTGGGAAATTAATCATCGTGCAGACTCCGAGAAGGAAACTGTTACATAGCTCAAGAGAAATGTGAAAAATCGAGGGATGATGTTTATGACCGTAGCTTCAACGAACATTACAGAGCAGCTATTGCCCCTTCAAATGTGGCAGGCTGGATATTTCGAGCCCTCGAGACGAGAGGTAGCATCGATAATAACACTGAAACACCTATTCTCTCCAAGCTAGATCACTGTTGTCAGCTAACCTCACCCTTCAAAGGAAGCAAAAATGATTAGATGTGTAAGGATTATTCACAGGTCGGTTGGCTCAGTCAGAAGCCAGTACTGTGGCGAATTACTTGGAAACAAGATTCTGCTCTGTAATACGGGGAGAAGAAGTACCATAATTTACTCCCCAGAGGACAGCCTACAGTTGAACCATGGGAGGAGAGTCATGCTGCTCCGTATGGCACTGCCCAGGAGAAGTTTCTTCAGATTTGCATACGGTTGTCAGAGCCAGACAGAAGAACCACAGTTTGCTCAGACTTTGTAAGGCATCGATAGAGTTGGTCGTTACCGAGCTGTGAAAAGTGAGTCATGACTGGCTGGCGAGTGCGGGGGTCATGCCACTGCTCATGGGGTGAAGGACATTTGGTCAAAGTCCAGGTAATAGCGAGACACATGACTCATGGATTTTTTTTTTTTTTTTTTTTTTTTTTTTTTTTTTTTTGGACGACGCCAGCAAACCTGGATTCAGTGTCACGTGACTCACTCATCTGTCATCCTCATCATCCTGTGCTTTCAGTCATACCTTGTAATTTCCTGCACCGTCATCCGTATCTGATCCATATTAAAAGTAAAGAAAAAGAAAAACCACTAAGTCTTGTTATCCGGGCTGTGTGTAGCTTGTAAGGCTGTAGGACCGGGAAGAACACGGAGGATTAGTGGCGAGTCCGCGCCACAGCCACAGCTCAGACCCTGCTGAACCAGGGAAGCCTAACGAGGCCCCGGATTTCCAGGTGAGTGTGAGAAGAATCTCTCAACTGAAGAAGAAGATTAGAGGAGAGGGGGAGGGTGTTGCCGTGGGTGGGGGAGGGCCTCTCAGGTCCCTCCTACTGCTGCTGCTGACGCCTCGACCTGCCTGGACGAGGCGCGGGATATATACGTGTCGTGTCATTGTTTGTGTTGCTCGGTTTGCACTGTGTCTGGCTCCGACTGTAGACCTGATCCTTGTGGTGATGATGTGACTGTGAAGTCTTAGAGGATCAGGCTGTCAGGTTGGGTCGTTGGTCGACCGAGCTATTAGAAGCTGCAGCCCGCAGGCCCACATGCCTACACAGCCTGGCCGTTGCGGTACACTTTGTAGGTACTTGTCCAGGGCGTCCTTAAACGTCTCTACAGTGCATCCATGGTGTTGCTGATGGTAACTGGCAAAGTGTTGAAGAGTCTTGGGCCCCGGATGTTTAAGGTGTTCTCTCTCTCTCTGTACGTATCGCACCCTTTGAGTTGAGGTAGTATTTTACGAAGTTTTCCATGCGAGGCGTGCCAGAAGGGTGTTATTTCCGAGTGTAAGTTAGGAATCATACCTTCTGGGATGTTCCAGGTATAGATGATGATGCACCTCTCTCTCTCCCACTGCGCTCTTGGGAGTACAGCCTCATAGATTTCAGCCTTTCCCATTGATTTCGTTCCATTTCCTCATTGATATGGGCTGTGAAAGATCTCTGATGGAGTGGTGACTATCGTGATCCAAAGATAGGAGTTCACAGACCATAAAATTGATCATTATAACCCAAGATAATTCGGATACCGGGCTGGAAGATCGTACCTTTCTCAGTAACTTGATCAGGGGGTGAAACTGTAGGCAGAGTCGCGGAAGAAATGAAATTCTAATATGATATACACAGATCTGGCCAAAACCTTTGGCCAGTTACTATGGCATCAGTACTCCAAATACCTAGAATGGTAATGTCAAGGGAAGTAGGAAGAGTGACATAAAAACAACTTCTTAAAAACAGATCACAGTAGATTTAAGAAAAAATCAGGCAGTTTCCAATCGTTTCAAGGCGAAAAGCTCTCTTTCTCTGGGGACTGTGTGTGTACCCCTACAGTTCCTCATTCTCAGCTCTGCCATTAATGCAAATGCAAACCACAGTGTCATATCCTTTGTAGAGCCAGAGTAGTTTGGACATCACATCAGTAGAAGACACTGAGGAGCAGCAGACAGACATGACTCCAGTCTTGTGACAGCCACTGAAAATGACGTCTTTGTAATCATTTTGAAGTGTTCTCTCGTTGAGGAAGTGCAGAAATGAAACTTTGGCAATCGCCCATTACGAAGCTTTACCCTTATGTGTGATATGTAGTTCAGGGCGTCCCACTCTTGGTGGCTTGCTGAAACGCGTATGAAGTTAAATGACCATACACCAACTAGTGGATGAGAACTGATCTCGGATGTATAGCTTACTCAAGGTGTGGACGCGCACGCGTACCTGTATACAGACGTAGAAACTGTCTGGATATTATGGACGTGCAAGACAAGAGAGACACACCGATGATGGCGCTTGTCAGTGCGCTTATGCTTTCCCGTCTAGATTGCTGCTTTGCCGTTAAATCACCTTTCAAGGTGGGCGAATTTGCAGCTGGAGAATGTGCAAAGATATTTCACAGTCAGCACCGACTCTGTTAAAGATGTAAACGAGTGGGAACGACAGAATGCACTGAGGCAGTCTTCTCTCTGGTACAAACGGGAGAGAATTACGATTCGCACTTGCAAAATACCGAGGGGAGTGGTTCCCAGTCCGCCCTGGAAGATAGCTCCTTATCAGCACTACAGACATGGAAGGCTGTTTAGCATTACCAGTGAATGAGATAAGAGAAACTAGCGGAAACATCAGAAGAGCAACATTGCTTATACCTATTAGACACACTGTGGACTATACTTTGGGAACATTATAGGAGGACCTGGACTGGTGTTTGGAAAGTGTATCCGGCCAGCCAGAATATGGTGATTAGTTAGGCCTACAGCTCAGCAGTAATGCAACACTACAGACTGAATTCAGGGAGTCAGAAGACCTCCGAAAGCATCGTAAGATATGGGAAAGGTATGGTAGGGTTCTGTAGGGGCAGAAGACCTGCGAGACCATTGCACGGTATACGTAAGGTAAGGTTAGGTTCACCGGGCGGTCACCCTCACCTTGGCACCAAGGTTCTGGAGGCCTGCACATCCCGGCGCTGTTTGCCACAACCATGACTGTTGACAAGTGTCTCACTGTCTGCTTTGGGTGACCAGTGCAGCGTGTCGTCCTCTCGGCCTGTATAGAGGAGCCTCAGTGTTAAGAGCGCTATTTTGATACTCCTGTGCTCAAGAGGTAGGCTGCACCTGGTGCCTGCTGGCGATGCAGGAGGAAAGTTCTCCTCCTCTCCCGCCCTGACGAACCCCCCCCCCCCCTACATTCCCACCCCACACGCCTAATGGAGTAATTTCCTTCCCATGAAGTATGTTGCTTAGCAGGAAGCCCCGCTGCTCGTGATGTCTGGCGCGTGCATTATTAACGTAGTGTGCGAGCTGGAGCGTTGCGTAGCCGGGCTCTCCTGTCGTCGGCTGGCAGGCACTTGGGTACTAATGTCGGGGTGTATTACGGTGTATGTGTGTGTGTGTGCTTGGCGCGTGTATGGCGGACAGGTTTATGACATGTGTGTGCACCGGGCACGGCCATTGTTTGTGAGGAGTGTCCCAGCTGTCGCAGGGCGTCGGACGGGGAGGCCAACTGTCGCAGCCCAGCCACCGGCCACCTCACTCCTTCCCCCCACGGCTGTTCCCATACCCACTCACACAGCCATCCGGTACCTCCCTACGCTCGCATCACTCGTCTGTCCGCGCTAATTTATTACGTTGCTCACAAGACGGACAGCTTTCTGAGTGAGGATCAGCCTGGTTGAGTGTTGTTACAAATACAGCGAAACTGGAAATCATTGTTTTTTGTCTTACTTATGAATCTGCGTAAAAGCACACTGGACACTCGTCTCTATGGTATTTCCTGGAGAGAGCGAGTTCTTGACCCGATCTGGAGGGTGGGGTTGAAAGGAACGCGGCGGGGAAGTCGTGGCGTATATTAGAGTGATCGTTCGTCGAGCAGATGATTGTGGAGCGAGCGAGTCTGACGGCGGCGGTGGGCGCGTGTGCCTCATTGTCCAGGTGGACGTCATGCTGAGGCTAGAGGACCAGACTATTGGGGAGCTGCCGCCTGTGCTTGCCGGTCGCTCCCTCCCTCTCTAAGCCGTCCCCCTTGCCCAAACTCTCCCTCCACACACACCAGCCACCCGGCGAGGCGGCAGGGTTCCTCCGCCCAGCCTCTCAGAATTAGAAAACTTTTATGCCAACCTGAGGAGAAATTCGCACTGAACTGGTAGGCTGCAGCCTGTCATAGCTTGGCTGCCCAAGGGAACACCAGTGTAGCTTGATCTGCAACCGAACCGTGTGGATACAGGCGAGTCTTCCTCACTGGCGTTCGTTGCATTGCACAGAACTTACCGGTATTGATCAGTTGTACCCCACGGTACCTTCCTGCAGTGAGCAGCTGTACCCCACAGTACCTTCCTGCAGTGAGCAGCTGTACCCCACAGTACTTTCCTGCAGTGAGCAGCTGTACCCCACAGTACCTTCCTGCAGTGAGCAGCTGTACCCCACAGTACGTGCTTGCAGTGACCAGCTGTCAGCGTGCGGGATCCCAACATTTCTCTCGGTTAGCTACACAACAAACGCAGCGTTATACATAGTCCGCCTGTGGTTTTCAAGCACGGCCTGTGTTCCTGTGTTAGGACCCAATCGGCCAAGCTGTGGCGTGGACGTGAGGGTTTGGGGAGTGCCACCACAAACAGCCTCCTCAGGCATGTATCAGCAAAGGCAGCTTGGTTGAAGCCTTGGGGCGCAGTTGTACTGAAACTATACATAGCCACAGGTACCTTAGCGTCCCATTTAGTAACAACCAAGTGTATCTATCACACTTGGTAATAAGCTGTGATATACAGGACTTGTATTGATCAGATGTACCGTACAGAACCACTTTGTATTAACTAGATGTACCGTACAGAACCACTTTGTGTTAACTAGATGTACCGTACAGAACCCTTCTATATTGACCAGATGTACCGTACTGAACCCTTTTGTGTTGACCAGATGTACCATATAGAACAAATCTGTATTGACCAGATGTACCGTACAGAACCCTTCTGAGTTGACCAGATGTACCTTATAGACCCCCCTTTCCTGACTAGATGCACGGTACAAAACCCTCTTATATTGACCAGATGTACCTTCCTGCAGTGGCAGTTAGTATTAATCTTATAAACGGTCGGTTGTAACCTTCTCCACCTCATGTAAGGAAGAGCCTAGCTTGCCTGTAGTGGCCATTTACGACATTATGTAACAAGTAACACTTATCCCCTTGTAGTAGCTTCCTCTACCGTACTGTAGCGACCGGCTTTACTCTGCTGTAAACGGTTGGCTGTACCTTCCAGTGAAAGACAGCTGTGCTTTCTCCTGTAGCGGCCAACTGCACCTTCTCACGGGGGCTAGCCAGCGATAGGGAGCGAGAGGGCGAGCGAGGTCAGGCCCCATGACCCTCCCTGCCCTGCTTGACGCTGACCCGACGCGGGGCGTGACCCAGCATAATGAGGCGTGAGTCGCCTCCTGGGATGGTGCAGGGGAGGGGGCCGCCCTACCCCTCATGATGACGGGCTGCGCCGTGTGGGTAGGGGGCCACGTTGCCTCCAGTTCAGCGTGTCATTCACGTGTAGACATAACGTAGTGGTCCATTCCTGGCACAACTCCGTTACGGTGGTCTGTGGGCCAGTGACCCCCGGGTTCCCCCATACACGAGTGCTGGAGCGACGCCGCTCACGCTTCAGACATACATTCCCGGCCATAACGCATTTCCTGAAGCTGGTCCTGTGTGTGTCCACCCCCTACCCCACCGTGTACAGTCAGTGACCGTGTAATACTTTCGACCGTGCAGCTTTATCGTTGATGTACTGCATCAGCATACCTGGATGACCTCTGATTTTTTTTAGCTTTTAATTCTTTTTGTATGACCTTTTATTTTTAACGGGAAGCATTCCTGAAGTTGTTGTGTATTCGGTCAGAAGCAGTGGCAGGAGACACATTGGGACGTGTCGTACACCCAGGTCCAGATGACTCTGTGAGATGTGAGGATAGATCTGACGCTACTGTAGATTCTCTTGTGATTTTTCTTTAAGAAGAGATCCTTTATACCCATATAAGTAAGGGTTTTTTAACGTTGCTCTGTGTTCACTGAACTTTGAATGAGGGAAGAATTCCCGATAAAGCCACACACATGATTGGAAAGGACAGGCATCCGGCACCAGACTTCATATACAGGGTGGGATAGTGTATTATTAATAAGCCATTACACTTTGGCATTCAAAGAGACGACTCGAGCAGTGCAAGTAGTCTGTCTGGATGAACAGTTCATGTTCACATGAACGACGCTGGTCACAGTACAGATGGCTCGTCAAAGCTTTTCCGAAGGATACAGGCAGTTCGTGTACAGCACTCAGGACTCACGTTTAAGACCAGACTGAAAGATTGGCAGAATACTAAGACGTGGGAACCCCAGCTGGTGGGGTTATTCAACTTTGATGGGTAAGTGAATGCTTCTGGGATCCTGAATTCATGTCTTTATATTAGATACAGATGACCCTGATCCCTCCGCCGTAACTTGCCCATATACCGCGCTGTTCTGCTGCCTGTCCGTTGTACCTGAAACAGTGCAGTGAATACGTGGGTCTCTTCGCCCACCTCCCTGGCCCAACTGAGACACTACTCTGCTGCTGTCTGTGTACTGGCGTCCACTCAGCCTTTACTGTACCATTATCTCTGCACCGAATTCATGGGGCCATCAGCCCACCTCTTTTAATTTGCTCCTCGCTCAGTAATTTTTGTGTAACCACGCTCGAACTTGTCCAGTGCCTGTAATGTCTTTACCCTCTCCACAGCGTGTGGGGTTGTAAACAGATTAAACCAAACTCTGGGATCAGCTGTGTAGAAATATGCTGTGCCCTTGGTTAATGCAGGCTGAACTAGCCCCAGCCTCCGCCGCCACGTGTTGCCTGTCGCCACACACTCCGTCCTCGACCTTAACACTCGGCACACACACACACACACACACACCACAGCTGCAGCACACACGCCACGACCAACAGAGAGATTACAGAGGCAAGTGTGTGCTGGAGTGAGCCGAGCCTGTCATCAGGGGTTTCTTTGTACGTTGTTTTTAGAGCTGACGTTGAAGGCTTGACAGTGTCGCGCCAGTGCTGTTTCACATCCATTTATCAATGGCCGAAGATGCTGTAGAACTGAGAGCATTCCATTGTAGGTGTGAGGGCTTGAGATATCACGCTCTGCCGGTAGGTAGGCCTATGGCTAGTGTGTGGCAGACGCCTCGCAAGGGTGGTGGGCGGGGGAGAGGCCCAGGGTGTGTGAGGGAGGGGGGCCAGTCTACGGTCACCTGGCCAAGGGTGTAGGCCCACCTCACAGGTGATGGCTAGATCGTTCCCTTTGTCCCGTGTTTTCTTGTTTCGTATCATGGAAACGTTTAGACAGCCAGACCGTGGTCTCGTTTCTTATGGTATTAATATATTGTAATTACTAGAAATGTAAACTTATTTGGATGGAAGTGAGCTATGGATTAAGATCTAAGTGAAACGTTTCTGAAAGGACGTCTACACACAGTCCACTCGCGTTCGGTAGAGAGAGGTTCAGGTGTGGATTTCACAGAGTAGAGCAGTCTGTAGGGGAGACATGACTGGGAGAACGGAGAGTTTCTTTGAGAAGGTGGCAGCACCGTGTCGTGGACGCTTTGGACTGTTCCATCGTCTTCACCTCTGGTACCCAGCTGCCCTCAACACACACACACACACACACACACGCCAAAGTTGGAATTGCATGTGCAACACACATAACGAAGAACTTGCCTGGAAGTAAGACAAGCAAATGGTCGCAAAAACAGAAAAAAAAACTTTTAGACTGCGAAAAGTTTGCTCCAACAAATAGTGGAGCCAACCAAAGAGAAAATAAGCAGGATATGATATGTACTAATATCTGTTCAGAATACCGCTCAAGTGAAATACAAGATACGTTTATACCCCAAGCCACCGCAGCAGCACAACACTCAATGGAGAAAATTTGTTTTACCTGTTAACCACATGGGCTACTGTGGGAAGTAAACAGTGAAATGCGTGCGTTTCACTGGGGATCATCACTGCTGAATGACGCCAGACGTTATGTCAAGAAAGTCAGCTTGAGAAGCTTTGCAGAAATGCGCAGTACAAACGCCAAAAGAAATGTTGACGGTTGAGACTGGAGTGAGGGCGGCGCTGTCTCTGTATAGGAGACGGAAATGAGTTGCAGACCTCGTCAAGCCGCAGCTGACCCAACAAAGGAAAACAACCCTGTCGAAATATCGTGCAAAAAAATCCAGAAAACAGAAAGACAAAGAGCCATCTGTCAGACGAGGCCAAACCTTATACATTTTTCATCGTGGACATAACTCGGATGAAGGACCTGGAGTGCCAGAGACCCACCACTTGCAAGAAGAGGGCGTGTACGCGGCTCATAACAAGGTGAAGGACTCGTAGAACATAGTTAACCAACAACCCCACCCTCATGTGAACGACCCAAACATTTTCTTAAGCATGTTGTACATGGCAGGGTCGCCCACCTCACCGCTGGACCTCCAGAGAGCCATGAGCAACGCCCAGACGTTCTCCTCCAGGGCCAGGCTGCAGGGACTTCGGTCCCTGTGAGGAAATCCGAAACCCTCATTTCACGGGAATAAACATCAGAAGATAAAACCTTGACTGATGGAATCCCAGCGTCTAAGATGGACTCGCATTGTGTACTCCACATAGTTCAAAACTCAGAATGTAGTTCGGTATTGACGTGGGACACAAGTATCTTTTTGAGAAAGTCTGGAGAAGTGAGAACTTTGCTTTGTATCTTAAAGTCTTTGTCTGAATAAACAAAACATAGCAATGATAGCTTGATGGATGGAGGGTACATGACTAGGGGAAGATGATGGTAAGGATAAAGCATAGAATGTGCTCAGTTCGTGGATGTAGGGGAGTGACAGGTGGGGCCCGAGTGGGCTTAGCAACCCAGATTGTCCTTTCCCCGTCACAAAAAAAAGGGACGCCATTAATGTCATTATTGTTATTACTAAGAATCAGGATGGCGTAGGAGATACATATTCAGAGTATGGGCGCTTGTTTAGGCACAAGACATTAACTTCGATAACACTATATTCTTTGCGGTGGAGAGCGAAACCAAAGCTCCTGTTGGATACGAAATGCATCGGGTAAAGTGTAACTGGTAGTGATACAGCCGAGTGTCAGGTGGGAGGTTTACGGTGCATCAAATAAACGTTGGATGATTTATTGGATGCAGTCAAACCGACGGCTACATTGGAATGTTTCCATAATTTTAGTAGGTGCAGTTCATACATGAAAAATTGATATGAAATTATTTTTTAGAGGCTACATGTCTGCCATATCTGGGGATGGATGGAGGTAAGCGCAAAGCATACACGTAGTTGGGTGATGGGAGGGCCCATGCGTGCCCCAGGACCTCCATTGAATGAAACGGTTCACACAACCTAGAGGAATATCACCTCATCTCTGGTGTGTCCTTTTCTCATTTCTAAGCAAGAGTTCAAGTACAAACCAGAAGCTGCTTATCATTTGTAGAGGATACCATAATATATATGACAGCAGCTTTACTAGAAGGCATGGACGGATTACTGTCAGACAACAGTCAAATGTTCCAGTGAGCCATTGAAGGTTAGCTAGTTGCTTACCTGAGATATTTTCTATCTTTCATTATGAAATAAGTGAATAGATTGAATCTTACACATTACCGGACGCACGCAAAAACCTTTTATGTCAAGGAAGGGAATTGTTTACAGTCGGAGGGTGATTATTTAGATGGCCTTACCTTCTCATCGGGCTCAGGAAAGCACTCGATGCTTCACAGACAATGGACTGGATATTATGAACCGTCAGAACGAGAGAAAGTAAAATTTATAGTGTCGTTTCAAGGGTATATCCCCGCTAAGTTAGAATACGGTTGTGCGAGCAAGGCACTTCCTGGCGGGCGAAATTTTCGAGTTAACAAGTGACCAGAAATGATTGACGGCCCGTAATCATTTGTTACATTTTAGAGCTGAGGGAACGACTCAAAGCAACTGGACTTTTCAGTGGAAGGCGTGGGAAATATCACAAAGGAAAACCGTAGAGAACATCACCAGAATAAAAACGTGCCTTAGGTTTAGTTAGGGAAAATAGCGTAATCATCTAGGCTCCACACATCATGAACACAGTTCTAACCTGCAGATATCGGAAACGCGAATAGAAAATTAGAAACGTTCAAGAACGCACCAGACGAGTTTCAGAAAACTGTTCCAGATTAGCGAGATTATTAGGGCGCACAAGTGATGGGGACGCGACCAAAATTAGCCTGACTGGTGTGAGGAACAGTTGTGCCGCTGCCTGCGTCTGCTCTGAGTTGTGGCGGGAGACGATTCCCTCAGATTAACGTATGGGAAACACCTCCTCTACCATCCTCATCAACACGTAACCTTTACGATGACTTTCCTTCCTTCCTAACCATCATCACCATCACGAACATATGCCACCATCACCACCACTAACGCCACGTCACCCTCACTATCACCACACCTATGCCTCCACCGCCGTCTGATGTCGTGGTGCAGTGTAACAGATGACCCATGCAAATGACGCCCCAGGGTTTTCCTAATAGAGGCGTAAAGTTGCCAGTATGCAGATGAGAACACCCAATTGGCGGGCCACACGCTCGCTGGCTCGAACCCTTTTCCCGTCTCTGTCCTCGGCTCCCGAGGTGGGGTAGTTCTCTTCAGGCTCGGGCTGTTCCATCCACCCGTCGGCCCCCTCGTAACCAAGTAAAGTTATCATAATGCCCAGAGTTTTCGGTCGAGGTTGCAATAAATATTTCCATATACCACCTTTTTGACTTCCGGTGATGGCATGAGCGTTCCGGACTCCCGTGGCGACCCAATGGCGTGGCAGATTGGCGTATCCGGAGCGGCGGACACGGGGATTATCGGACATGTTATACAGGTGCGCAAGAGCCATGGGTTCGCGCGCAAGCAGGACGAGCGGCGGTACTTTTCCCTGACGCGACCGTTAGCAACTATCTACCCGTGAAGTTGTCCGGGGATTTTCATGTGTTGTGGCGGGTTGTCTGCCCTGCCCTGCCTTGTCCTGTCGTGCTGTACTGCCTTTTGCTGGAGGGGCCAGGGGCTGTGGAGGGAGACACGGGCATATTTGTAGTGAGTAATGTGGAAGAAGACAGGATCAACGTTATTTTGGAGGCGGACAAAGTATGGTAGCTAGCGGGTTTGATTACTACGCGATTAACGGAGACGGTTACGGCTGGTGTTAATCAACTGGTAATGTTGGAGGTAGGGGGAGTTAACATGAGTGATTTGGTTGGCCGCCTGAGTGGAGGGATTATCGGGCGGGAGATCAACAACAGACGGTGATTGGCTGGCGGTGGTGACAGTATATTTGGACTGTATCAGACTGAGGGGGGGAGGGGGGATTAATCTGGGACACTGACTACTGCACGGTGGGGTGGGGTAGAGGGGGGGGGGGCTAATGGATAGGAGATATTGAGGGTTGTCGGTTGGGGAGGATTATCGTGTAGGGTATTGGAGGAGTCAGGATGGAGGTTTGCGTTAGGCTGAGCCGCTCTTTGTGTCATGACTGCCGAGCTCTGCCGCTAGAGTTAAGGCGGGGCCGCAATGATGTGCACCGACCCCGGCCGTGCAGTGCTGATACCGCGCGCGTGCACGGCCGGGGCCATGCAACAGCCGCGGTGGTACTTGTCCCGTCACGTACGTGTATAACCACCACTCCAGAGTACCAACACTTGTCCGATACCATAGTGTAGTTTGTGATGGTACTAAGGACTGAAGGCTACTGTCTTCTTGACCAGAAGATTATGTCCAGGACTGGTGCAAGATGTAATGTATGTAATCAAATACCTGTTATGAATTGTAACATCCTATGTGATATCAACCCACTGCGGACTGACTAAGGCCCTTTGTGACCCCTGTAATCCTTTTGCGCTACCGCTCACAGGATGAGCATGGGGTGCACAATAAATTTTGCCGGGGTTACCGGCACAAATCAAATTTGCCTTTTATATCTTGACGAAGTGAAATAGTCATGTGTGGCAGCCGTTACAGTTATATATACTTGTGTTTAAATTTGATATTAGTGATATGTTGATGTTAGGAAGGTATGTTGATGTTATATTACACCAGAGTTGTGTATGTCATTGCACAAGTATGTATATGTGATATACACCGTGCCTGCTCTCTGATATCGTTCTCCCAGTATAGTATTGATCCAGGCCATCGTTTATGTCCAGTGGCGATGATGGATCTGTTGAGTCGTATTGCCCAGTCTCAGGAAAGTCGGTGCCCCGCGTAAGGTGTTGAGATGGAGTGGAGTGAGTGATGGCTTGGTGCATAAGGCTACCGGTAGAGAGCATCCTGCTGGTGGGGTTGCTCAAGTTGTCGAGGCTACTACGCCTTCAGGATGTGACCACTACAAATGATCGCTGGCAAGCAACATGACCTTTTGGGTCACGGGCATCGCACGTAATATCAAGCTTTGGTACTATACGTAGAGGCACAGGTGTCTACCGCCCACTGAGGCCCTGCCGTTCGAGACCCCGTCAGTAGAGCACACTAACAGGTTGAGATACAGACAGCTTCAGGTAAAGGATTTCAGTCTTAAAGATTGGTAGTCGCACTGTAATTTATGTGTGGTCTTTCTTTTGGGCGTCCGCCTTGTATTGAGCCCCTGTTTCTCTCGTACCTCCAGCAAGAAGCTACACACACACACACACACACACACACACACACACACACACACATTTCTTTCCCTACATATTCGCCATTTCCCGCGTTAGCGAGGTAGCGTTACGAACAAAGGACAGCCTTAGAGGGAAATTCCTCACTTGGCCCCCTTCTCCGTTCCTTCTTTTGGAAAAGTAAAAACAGGAGATTTCCAGACCCCTGCTCCTTTCCCTTTTAGTCGCCTTATACGACACGCAGGGACTACATGGCAAGTATTCTTTCTCCCCTATCTCTAAGGAGTGAGTATTTTGAAGGATTGTTGAATGTTTTTGATGATAGAGTGGCAGATGTAGGGTGTATTGGTCGGGGTCGGGTGCAGAGTGTGAGAGTCAGGGAGAGTGGTGTGGTGGAGAGAGAGGAAGTGGTGAAAGCCTTGCGGAAGATGAAG
>JAYMFT010021498.1:0-16400 GCA_038088735.1 Panulirus argus
GTGTTGTATATATATATATATATATATATATATATATATATATATATATATATATATATATATATGATAAAGCAAGATAGAATTCAGAAACACTTCACAAGTAACAATATCTGGTCTCCAGCATACTGAACTACCAAAATAGAAATTAAAGAACTGATATTACACCCGGCTACAACAACAACAAAAGGCTGTGCTTTAAGCCAGAAAGCAACCCAGCAAGGAAGACAAAGAATCATTAAGTTAACTGTATTCCCAGGAAAAATGAATTGTAAAAATACCAGACAAAACTACACGAATGCCCAGCGAGGAAGCTGGAACGGTTATATTTAATGCAGTACCTCGGTAACTAAGAAACATACCTGGAGTTGACCACAGGAACTTTCATAAGAATATTAAGCCCATGGTTGAGGATGGTACTGGACGGACTCTGGACTTGCAACTGTGCCGAAAGAGTGGCCGCGGAAGGGAAAATAAAAGAATAGCATTATGCAACAAGCGAGACAAATGGAGGATAGAAGAGAGGCGGTCGAAAGAAGCGGCGTTAGTAAACGGACGCTAAGTGTGGTAGCGCGCACTCTGCCTGATCATGGCTAAATCTCGTTGTAGGTACTTCAAGGTAGGTATTCTGTCTGTCTGTCTGTCTGTCTGTCTGTCTGTCTCTCCCTCTCTATCCGTCTGTCTGTCTGTGCGTGCACAACTACTAGAACTGAGCGAAGCTACTCCCACATAACTTGTTTGAAATTGCAGTTAGGTGTTTCATAGGGATATGAAAAGTAGATGAAGACTTAGCATGAACCTTGAATTTAATTATGCTGAACAGAGACATACAAGGTAGAAAATGTAACGGGGGAACAGAGAAAGGTCATTGAAGATATGAATAGAAGATTTGACCGTAAAACAAATTTAGTCGTTGCCTATCCTGGACCAGATATGAAAATGTCAGTATCATATCAAAGAAAGACAATTTTCAGTCGAGATTGGTAGTGGGAATGGCGACGAAAATGGAAACAACAGCACCGCAGATATACTTGAAAAGATACCCAATGCCATCCATGTACGTAAACACAAATTAGAGGTTTTTATAACTGTGATAAGCCATGGAAAATGCTGTACCTTAGTACACCAAACTTAGTAACCGATGATACGAATCTAAAACTCAAATGGTCTAATAAATGGACAGAAAGGTAATATATTCATGGGGATGAATATGACAGAAGCTTGGAATAATGAAATAGTGGAAGAGGATGCTGGTATGGAGCATTCAGTGGAAACAGGATAGGAGGTAAGAAAAAAAAGAAGGAAGGATCAGCAGTATGTGTGCGAAGCTGTTTGGAAAGCAGTCTGTTGCCGAAGATTTGCTGAATGAATAGATGAATAATTGAATAGGAAAGTGAGAGGGATGGAAGATGGGGATTGAAAGGAGTGTGGGTGGTGGTGGGAAGTAAAGATGGACTCATCACCTACATCTTCACAGGAGAGAAGCGGATGGAAAGATTTTGATGTATGGCAATGGCCTTCTGATTGGTGCTAGTCACTTAAAACCCTGCCTGGTGATCATGGCTCTGCATAATGTTTATGATTCATAATTTCCATCTTACGTACGAAGCATGACGGCAGGGGGGGGGGGGGAAGGTTCAGGGGACTGTATCTGGATGATGCTTGTCTGGCGTATTGATGGTGGCATTACGGTGTTTCTGCCGTCTGCCCCACTGAGATCAGAGAAGAAGAATCCCGCCCAAGTCTGGTAATGGAGTTGGAGTCTGGAATTCGTCTTTCGTCGGGAGAATGGCTAGGCTGTTTGCCCTCTCTAGTGCAGTTCAACCGTTCTACCAAATCCAACTATTTGGTGTTATAAATCCATCGTGGTGCTTTATTTAGTATTTTTTTTTTGTAGTATCTGGGAGTTGATTTTTCCTCCAGTTTTATATGTAGAGGAAGCACATGTGTTCAAGTGGTATGATGAGCGTTTTATGAAGGTGCATCTTTGTGTTTTATAGTAGCGCCTCTGAATCTGCTCAGTCCACAGAATCTAGCAATTGCAGCGGCCGCCTTGGACTGAATAAAGGCGATTCATCCTGAATTTATCATATGAGTTTAGGCTGTGTAAAGTGTGGCTGCGAAACTCTTGTGTTGTATCAAAGGAAACTTCAACTTCCACTTTGTAGAATGGGGGAGAAAGTGAGGCATATATTCGATACAGACTGATACGTAAAACCATTGATAATGGATCAGGAGATTGAGAAGAGGGAACTGCTGAAGGAAGTAATTAATGAACATATGTTTAACACGTTAATCACCTACCAACAAGAGGTAGCAGTGCACCAGCCTTGCATTTTACGAAAGATATGGAACTCTTCACCAACAAAGACGTGAATGAAGCGAGCATATCAGTCAGATCACACCATCCTGGAGGTTAGAGCATCCTATTCTCTAGCCTTCGATGAGAAACAGTGTAACGGGAAAAGGATGCTATAAATCTAAAGGCCCTGATTTTCAGTAAAGAGAAAAATCGTGGAAAAACATAAATACCATAAATGCTAAAACAAATGTGGATCAATATCTCTCTCGAGAGAGAAAAAAAAAAGTATGAACGTAAAGAGATGAAGGTTCAGCTCCGCTGTAGAACAAGTATTGGTAAATGGAAAACACTGTACCCAGAGAAACACAAAATGGGAAAAGACGGAGGGTAGAGAAGCTTAAAGAAAAAAGTCAGGAATGTTGACAGAGAAATGAGGAAATCTATAACAGAACAAAAAAATAATAATGAGGAAGCAATTGATAATATGGGAAACAATCTAGAATTTTTATTTTCATGAGTTGATAAAGTGTGGAAACGAAAGAACACAAATTAGACAATGCAGGTCAGGAGAAAACTATGAGAAATTCCCAAAGAGAATAAGTATGATGATCATGGGTCTGTATACATCAGTGTTTAGCACGAAAATCATAGCAAATATCGATTATGAGTTTATTGATGAATTTAATGAGGATATCATCACCGGTACTGGTGTAAATGAGAATATAACAAACACCGACAGACGAACTAAGAGAACAACACCAGGACCATTTGGATTCCAGGAATGTTCCTGGAAAAGACACAGAAAAAGCGATGGCGATACCATTAATGCCTAATTAATGAGACGGAGCGTACGTGATGCCAGAAAAAAAAAATGTAATGCACAAAATGGCACACATATTACAGATTCACAAAAAAAGAGTACGGGTGTGGGTGGGGGACGAAAAGCTTTCACCGAAACAGTTTAGACTTGTGTGTTTTGACTTCACATGTTAAGGTCTTTGAAAGAGTGATAGAAAACACACACACACACACACACACACACACACACACTCACACACATCACGAAATACTAATAACCAAATCAATAAAACTCAGCATGGATTTGTACCGTGTAGGAATATACAGACGTACCTTCTAACACACCGCAATAGCATTTGTGATGCAGTCATCCATGGAGAAAATTGATACTGAAATTTCCTTGACTTTACCAAGACATTTGATAGGGTAGATGACATGACCCTGTTGGAGAAATGCTTAGAGGTAAAATGGATTAGTGAGTTTCTAACTTACAGATGATTCCCGGCAGTGTCATATGGGACTTTATCGGATTAAGATAAAGTTTGTTACGAGTTCCTTAAGGAAACGTTACTAGCCCGAGTATTCATCATAATGATATCCGACAAGATATACATTAAAGAAAGTCTAAGGTGCATCGCCGATGACAGGAGAGTTAAAAAAATATTCTGTACAGAAGAGGACAATGAAAATTTGCAGAGACCTAGACGTGATATGCAAATAGGCAACGGCAAATCTAATCAACTGGAAAGGAAATTCATGAGGAGAACGGAGTTGGAGACTTGGGAATGTCTGTAATCGAAAAACTGGAATCCGAACATACAAATGAAATTATTTCATCTGCTCAATTAAAGAGAAGTGGTAAAGAGAATATTCATCACAAGATATAAAGCACTGACAACAAAGCTATGCAGTACATACTTTCAAAGCAGACTTTAAGATTGTATTATATATTTGCCACGATTGTTAACTAAAAAACAGCGGCAGATGAGCCGAAGATAGATGATCATACAGTGTACATGGTATCAAAGGAAAACGGCACTGTTCAGTTAGCAATATTTGTGGTTAGGGCTACGCTCAGGTACTACCTAATGACAAAACTTTCTCGAAGGTACTTTTAGGTAGATACTCTGTCTTTCTCTTTTCCCCCTTTTTCCTCATTCATTCCATCTTTTTCTCTGTCCCTTTCTCTTTCTACTCCCTCCACCCACCTTTCTCGTAAAAAGATGGATTATGCTCTATAAACTTTTCTGCGATACAGATTCTTCGAACTGTATACCTAAAACTTTCTGGGTGGAAGGTATAATCCGAGTGGAAACAGCGATTCTTTAACATATACTCGGCTTCCTCAAAGAGTGCAATTTTCGAGAGCTTCCAGTTATTGGCCACAAGAATGCAGTCTATCTCCTTTGCCTCAAGGTACAGGCGTATCTGGATGTTCGTCTGGTTTGTGTTCCTGATAAACCTGAATCGTTATGATACCTTCTCTTGTCGTGGAAGACCGACGCTGTGGAATTCTCTCCCTCTTTTCGTCATCTCCTCCTCTTTTATTCCTTTTACCTTCAGGGGGTTAGATCTACAAGCTTACCTAAGGAGCTGTGAATAATTTCATCATTCTTTTTCTCGCACTCTTTATTTTCTTTTCGCCCCAGGCGGATGGATGTAACGGAGGAATATTTTGCCCCTGCTGTGTCGCGTCAGTGTGTAAAGAAAATAATCGTATATTTGAAACGCATTTTCCTGTAAGGTTCGTTTGTCCGACTATAACCTAAGATGCTTTCATAAGAAAAAAGCTGAGCTGGCCCAAACCTACTAAAACACTTTTTAGCACAACAAATATATCGCCATGCATAGATATGAAGAAAGATAACTGGATTTTCCGTTAGATGGAAAAAGATGTATTTCTTGATTGACACAAGTGTTGGATGTCGCTAGAAGAAAGTGAAATTTTTTAGGTTATTCTATATTTTCGTAAAGAAATGAACAAGTTATTTTCACACAAGTGAATAATAGTTCATGCAGTTACTCCTCCCATGAATGCAAGGTACCAAAAAGAAGGTAGTCTTATAGATTCCAGGGAAAACCTAACCACCGACTTACGTAAAATAGTTTAACCTGATTTCCTGAACTCTTTTTTTTTTTAAGAAAAAACAAAGGTTCTTTGTGCATTATTACCTAACACTCAGTGCTTAAATGTATTTTCTTTTTCAGCGTAGGGTAAGGGGTTAACACCGCTGGATGTTCAGGTAGAACATCTACTGTTATTGGTGGAGATCATCACAATGGTGTGTTCATAACTCTTTGCCCACAGTTTCAACTGAACTCCAAAAACTCAACTTGACAACTCGGGATAAGTTGCATATAAGGAGCAGGTCCATGGATGATTCTACTGAGCACACACACGTATTTACATGTGACCGTAGACACAACAAACACCTTCGTAATTCCATTGTTCATATTTCATTTTGCAAGTCCATGATTTAGCAGTGAAAGAAAAGAAGAATTACTCACAATACGTACTTACATAATATGATCAGGTAAGAATAACTTCATGGGAGAGTATTGTATTTTATTTTTACGTTGGAGGCTCCAGTCACGGAAGCAAGTTCACATCAAGGACGGGCCATAATTGAAATATAGGGAGGTTAATGAAAGGGGAAAAAAAAAAGAGACTAGGAAAAGTACATATGAATTTTGGAGGAAGTGAAAAACCTGTCTTTTGAAATATTTCAGGTGATGGTTATCTGGAAAAACATGAGAGGGTAGAGAGTTCCAAGGCTTCCAGCTACTAGGAAAGAAACAGTCATCAAAACGGCCCACCCTTAAGTTACTAACGGCCACAGTAATCATGTGACTCAGCAGCTTGCCGAGTTTTGCGTGATCCAGCTGATGGTGTGGGCACACAAGCAGCCAGATGGGAAAGAATTCGAATTTCTGAGTTCAGTATGGACTTGAAATATTCTGTGTATTTCCCAGCCCACTTAGAGGCTAGAGTGTGCGGTTGTGGTAGAGTTCAGTTTGTGTTCACAAATACTACTACTGTTCCAAAATGTAAGAGTTTTATCCTCAAACAGATCTAACAGAGGAAATTCCAATCAGATCCTTGATCACAAGAGTATCATCAAGAAATTATAAATCTCATGCCTTTTAGCATACAAGTAGCCTCCAACTACATGTCATATGACTTCCCAGTATCAAAAGCCCTTTTCCAAATTTCCCAAATGTATAAAATAGACATGAAAATATTTGTATCGGCCGAGTGACAGATTTTGGAATCCACCTTTAGATTCTGAACCTGAATAAAGTTCTTATCATTTATCCGTAGACATATAGTCATAAGTGCCTCTGCTGTAAACAAGTACAGATATAGGTAGAATTACATTCAGGCACTGTCGTGATAACAGAGAAGGCGTTGGTGGTACTCAACGCTTTATCGTACCGATTAGATCAAATTTTTTATTTTTGGTACACGAGACGATAAGCATGTTTAATCCAATTGATTATTATCGTACATTTTTGGGTTGGATTACTGTACCTCGAGTGAGTGACCGCATCCAAGAAACTAACCATAATCGTTTGTCTTTTTACAGGTCAGGCCCGCAGCCCAGGAACTCTGGTGAGGGCTATCAGTAGGGAAAGCGGCCCTTGAATACTGGATGGTGAATACTAAGCTGTTACTGAGACACCGATGTTCCCTCATACTCGCCGAAGGGACCAGCAGGGAAGGTGCATCTCGGTGACCATGTGGTGTATAGCAGACTTGACTTAGGTGTCAGGGTGTCCTCGCATCCTCCTGAGAGGGACCGTATTTGGAGAACCTCAGCGACAGTGTAATGTGGTAGTGGTCTAAATTCAGGAACGAACTGGATAGCTGGACGGTCCCATTCCTTTAGGGCTGTTTATCTTTGGATGTTGTTGAAAATTACTTTCATCTGGCGAGCTTAGTACTTGGGTGAATGATTGTGAATATAACTTGTGTAAATGATAAGCGAAAACGTTCTTAAAATGTGTTACACAGATTAGCAGGAAATATCACCCAGAACCCATGGATTTTTGCGCGTATGAAGAACATTGTTCAAGTCATTTCTCTCGTGTTAAATGAGGTGATAGTGATGTGATCGTATTTGTCAAGATCGTTATATGTTTAAGCGAGTGGGTGCATTAGAAGCCGCAGTTTTGTTGCTGTTGACTGTCGATTTTTTATTAAATTGATGTATATAAATGAAAGAGAAAAAGTTTTTGAAAACTTTTGTCTCTGCATGTCTTCAGTTGCAGTAGAATCAGTGAGATCCTTTAAGATGTAAAGTTTTGATAAGTAGGTCGGAAATAATTTATTGACTCCGACTTGAGTGTGAGAAGATACTGGTGCCATCAAGAGAGTGAATTATGATGTCGTTATTTGATTGCAGTGCTTCCTGTAACGAAAATGGGCGGTCACAGATGTGCAGAAATATAATTTACCTCGTCCACTTTAAACACGAGACTTCCTTTTTGAAGTGTGAAGCTGCCAACTTTAGACGCAGTGAGGGGAGCCCAGAGGTCTCATTCGCTCGGGCTTTTCCATAGATCAGGATTACAGGATCTGAAAGACTATTCGGGCTTTGGACTCCAACTACGTAATAATGAGTAACAGATGACCAAGAGTTATTCTGCGGATACTCCCGACATCAACAAGAAGCTATAAAATGCTGCCAGTCTTCCTGAGGTTGGCGCTGACCGTGTTGTGTGGCGGCGCGGGTTTGGCTCGGTCGACCCAAGAGGCGAGCGTCATGTCTCTGGATAAGCTCTACCCGAGGGTTTGGACGGAGTATCGACTCCTGAAGTTTCCAGATGATTGGACCAATCATGTCCCTGTGGATAATGATGAGGTTACAAATATCGACGGCGCGAGGACAGGGGAGCAGCGCGGGTCTCACGAGCTAAACACCTCGACTTTCAGGGAAAAGTATCACAGTACGAAGACGGAAGGAAAAGCGAAGATTGACAATAAAGACGGGAAACTGGGGCCTCAGCAGCACATCCTCTGTCTTACGTATGATTTCAGAGTTCCTGTGAATGAATCATTAGATGATGATGATGATGATGATCATGCGGCGGAGGATAAGAATAACGATAATGAACACGTTGGAGGAAGGGAGGCAAGAAGTAAATCATATCTCCAGGCTGGTGAAGATGTTGCTACAAAGGGGAGAGGAAACGACGAAGACAAAAAGGCGGCGGACCTCTTCAGTATCGACTTTTTGATGGACTCCTCTGAGGTGTTAGTCCCGTGCTGGTGGCTGACTCTGGGCGCCAGAAACGACAGAAACACCTACCTCACCGTAGCCCTTATCGGCGGAGACATCCTCGAGGATTCTGATAGCCGAGAGGAGGATATTCGGCAGAAGTATGGTGACTATACGTACCTGGTTTTTCGTGCAGAAGAGAGGAGAGTTGAACGAGAATGGAGAGAACTATTTTCTAATGCATCAGATGTGTCGGAGAGAGAGAAAACGACACCTGTCGACAAGGCATGGAGAGCGGTAGATGAACTGAGGAGATTGTGGCACTCGAGGTCTGTCGCTCACTTCCTGCCTCGCGAGGCAGACTCGTCTCGTCGGAGGCCACACGTCCACAAACATTTCTTTGAAAATACGATGAGTTTTAAGGCTGGTTCTCAGCCGAACTCAGGAGGCCGAGTCCGTCAGAGACACGTTAACAAGAGCAAGAAAGATGCCAACTCCTACGCAGGTTCTACACCTGATGGAAGAAAACCGTCCAGCGAAATAAGACCTTATACTGACTTTTATTCCCCGAGCAACATATCTGACGAGCTCTTCCCCGGATCTTTGCCTCCTCATCTGCAAAACTATCACCGCCGTTTCCCCTCATCCTCCTCATGGTACAGTTTTCGGCACGCCGTTGATTATCACATGATACACACCGGTGTCGTGAACACTCCTCTCCTCACCGCCGCTACCTACCAGCTGCCAGTTGGCACGTGCTTCAAGACTCCTGGTGAACCAGGGTCGACCAGCAAGTCTCCCTCGAGTCACTTCTCAGGACGTAAAAGTCATGCGAGGACGTTGGATGCGAATGACATAATTCCAATTGACTTTACGCCACTCTTGCGGACTTGGCTCAGAGAAACCTCGCCGTGGAAGAGGGAGACCTCAAAAATTACAGTAGTTATGTTTACCACAGACTACAATCCTCGGCAGCAGCAGACTTCTGAGAGCCGCCACAAAGAGACTCGGAGGAATGAAGACACCCACCAAAACCATAGTCAGACCCTGGCGGAGGACTCTGAATCATTTCCTCCTCCAGTCGTCGACAATACCTCCGGCCACGCTACTGGCCCCACGACACCAACAACAGGACATCACTCTCAACCTTCCAGCAGTGTCGCGGAGGGAGAGGGTGACGGGGCCTTGGATCAGTCCTCCTTAAACGTCCTCCTCCGCCACTCCCCACCTCACTTGTTTATCAACTATCGGCTAGACGGTAAGTGGCCTCATTATTACAGGTTGTCACCTCGTCAGAAGGGTGAAGGGCTCTGCTGTTGGATGAGAAGGCGTAATGAGAGTCATTACGTCTTTGATGTTAGTCTTAAACTGCTATTGTCCCTACCCTCACACTCGACTTCGTATTTTAGTTATTATGCGTCTATTGAAGGGTTGCAGCATACCATGTTCGCGGTATATCTGGAAGGTAGGTGGCGTTGATTTAGTTTAATACCATGAATGTGTATTTACATTCATGTCTTGTCTGGAAGTACCAGTTATCTGTGGCATGACGTAGGAACACAATTTTTTTTTTTTTTTCCGAAAGATGAATACGATTCTGATGTGAGTACTGAAGAGGCTCGTGACCCTTCTTCAGAGGGATTACGGTTTTAGCAGAGGTGGAACTAGCTAGCTGCCGCGTGCTGAGCTGTTGCCTTTACATGAAGAGCGCCTAGGCTATCCCATTGGTAGAATGCGATAACCGACTTGCCCTGGGTAAAGACGATTCTGGCAAATAGTAAATTATCCAGTACAGTACAAAGTGTATACTTTTTCTTCGTGTTAGGGGAAAAATAGTGTGAGTTTGGGACTACGGTGTCTGGCATTAAGGTCATTATGCTCTAGTAGAGGCTGAGTCTTCCTTATTGTATTGTGGAACTCAGAGGTTGGCTTGCCAGGACTTCTGGTACTACACACTAAAATTTACTGAGGCTATTTGCGTGTGGTCTATTCTCTCGCACATGTAGAAAGTGTTACTTAATTTCATCTACGAGAAAGTAATGCATGTGCAAAAAGAATGAAAGTTGCATTAGAAGTAGGGTAAATAATAAGTCGAGGAGAATTGTTGGGAAACAAATTAGGCTGTTTGTCCCATTTAACCTACACAACCAGGATGTTCAGGTACGCTGTGCAATTATTTCTCCAGAGATATTTTTAAAGTTTGATCTGTAGGCGGTCCTCAGTGCTGCTTATAAGTTTCAGTCAGTGAGTTAAACAGTTCTAGGCACCTGTTGTTTGTACCTTTTTTTTTTCCATAATGCATTCATGGCACCGTTCGATTTTAATCGTCATATTTCAGTCTTCCAAATTTGTCATGCCAGTGGGGAATGACTGTGTGTGTGTGTATCCCGGGACATTCCTCTTAAGACCGTAATGACTGTTTCCTCAATCCAAGACTCCCGCATACCCATAACTTACCGAAGAACATACCGAACTGATCCCGTTAACTGGAGAATAAAACTTGAAGGATTTTCCTTTCTCGTTTGTCAGCTGATCAAACAGGTGAACGATTTGGACTCCTTTAGGCAACTGAGTGTATGCATGCTTAGGATGCAGCCAAGAAAACGCTGATACACGTTTTCAGCGCTTCCCAAGGAAGAATTCAAACGAACCAAAGAGTTTGCTACGTTTCTGTATCTCGAAACGAAACAGTTTTGCATGATTCGAATGTGTCCAGATTTTTGGTGTTTGCTGTGTTTATTAGAACTAGACTTATTAAAAAATACGTTCTGACAAAGGAGTGTAGAAATTCAAAATACATTGTTGACACAAATATTACATCAAATGGGTAATGCAATATATTTCTCTCACCCGCATATTTTCCATCCTAATTTAACCGGGCTGACAGAATATAAGGCATAAATCTCACATCCTGGATGTAATTTCTCTTTACTGTGAATTATTATTTTTTTTCTCCTTTCCATTATTCATTATCCAACAAACTTGATTATTTACCAGTTTTTTGTTGACAGTTCCTACCTGGCAGAAGCTTGCCATATGATGCTGCACAGTATTCAGGTCTGTGTTTATCCATTACATCCCAAAGTTTGTAGGGCTGACGCTTAAATCCAATTAATTGCCAATAATGCCTTTAACCCAGGATCATTCTCATTATCACTGCATCATCAGACATTGAGCTGGTCCTTTAAGTTACACAAATGTTTTGTAACGTACAAAAATTCTGTAGGCTCCCACTGTAGCATAAGAATCGGACATCTAGTTATTTTCCCCGTTTCTCTCTTTAACTTTGCTCGTCATTTTCTATTTGTATTCTTACACTACTAACAATGTCCGTATACGTCTTTTCTTTGTGGCTTTTTCAGCCAACAATCAGAACGTAAGGTCTCCAATGCACTTATACCGTCTGGAAAATTATATGCATCCTTGCCTTTTCCTAAAGCAACATATTGTTTCCCCTCATAAACTTTACATAACTCAGCCGCCGTGGATGAGGTGTCTTCAGTAACCATAGCGCTAACAATCTGATCAACGTGACGCTCGGGAATAGAATACTTCCGTAGGTAAACATCACATCCCGTCACGCCAACATTGTACCATTGCATAGCATATGTAACGTACAGCATCTCGTTTGCTAAAACGTTTTTCATTTCTAGAAAAAATAATTTTAATAATCTAGATGCAGCTAATCTTTCTAACTTTATGGTATTTACGATAATTCATCCATGGTCCTAGTCCCTAATAGTTCCGTATACACACAGTATTTACGTATTCAATATTCCATATGCATACATGGTCTCAGGCAAGATCCTTTCTCCAATAGACACTGAAAAGCGCAAGACAGTATATCATCACTTCCTCTCCGTAAGCCTTTCAGGGTAGCAGCTACAAGTTCCTTTACTCATTGTTCGTTGCTTTGTAAATTTAATTCCATCGTCATTATTTCACTTCTGGTGTTCCCTTGACAGACTGAACAGTTTTCATGGCCTCACGTTGTGTAACATCAAGCTTTGAACGGCCGTCTTTTTGTACGTTACAATTGGTGCTTAGTCCATATGTGGACAATTTTTTTTTTCGTTCACATCTGAACGTATAGTGCTAATGTATACAAGCTATTGTAACCTTGTAACACTATCTACTCCATTTCCCTCTCATTTCAAAGCTATCTAAAATCTTAAATGTATTTTGCATGCATTTTCCAAATAATGGATCTCTCTTATTTATACCCAGTGCGTATCCGAAAACATTTATGTACATCCTTTTTCCATCAGTTTTCATTACATTCAGAGGTAAATTCTCTTGTTCACGACTTTTCAACAGGTTCTTCGCTTTCTCATCACTACATTCTGCAACACGCTGTGCTCAGAGCGTTAATACTTCATTCATGTTGCGCACAGTACCATAAGAGAATGTCATTCAAATCCCTACAGTAAAGCCTTGCCTTCTTTATTCGTGAAGTTCGTATCTAACTATCATGTTCAATTAGTGCGTTCAAAAGAATGGAGCTTCGAACAGCTTTTTGTAGATTCCCCACTTAACTCCTACTCTCTACTGATTATGACTTTGAAATCAAAGCGTAGCCATTCTGTTACTTAGACTTTAAACATTACAACTTAACAGCTTCGAAGATATCCCCGGATTAACAAGTTCCTCAAAGTTTGTCTTCGTAATGTACGCCTGTCAAAGGCCTGTTTGAGGTCTACGAACATCCTGCATGTAACATGAGATTTACTCCACACACGTGACAAATGACACAACCGCAGGTGCTTTCCGCCTTACAAAACAATGTAGACCTTTCGATAGATGATTTTCACCTGTATACAACTTCCTATATAACATGGTATTCTCTACCTTGCTAAGACAAGAGGTCTGTTTCTTTGCAGTTCCGTGATCCCAGTGTCATTTGGATTTTCAGTCCAATCTTTATGAACCTCAGTTTAGAACTGAGCTAATAACACGTGATAAACTTTCATAAAAGCATCACCATCCCTGGCTCATAATGAAATTGTAACCCTCTATAGTAGTGATCGTCACTCCTTTGTTCATTCTCGTCTGGCAACCAGTTTCAATTTTTTTTTCCCCAGTTTACATGTACGTTCACACGGAATGCAGACTAACCACAACAAATCCCTGGCTAAGGCAGCACTCTATCTCTTTCCTCAAGGCATTAAGCAGTACTGCAGAATCCAACGTTCCTCCACTTACATGGTTAGCTTCGTCAGTGTAGATAATTCAGATTCCTCGAGAAAGTGTAACCATATCCAGCCAGCAGTAATGTTTGATGTACTATGTAGAGTTTCGAGTTCAGCATTAGCATCACCATCCAGACAGCAGAGGTCATGAATTAAACATCATTGTTCGTATTTTCTTTTGTGAATGTGCACAAATATCATTACATACAGATATCCCTTAGATAAAGAAACGCAAAATTTCAGTCCCATGCTACTTGTCAGCTGCTACCAATTCAGCCATAACATTTTCCGTAACATGAGCTAACTAACGTAACAAAGCTGCAAATCATACAAAGCAGTGCACTCAGAACAATCACTGGCCGCCTAGCAACCACAGACACACAACACCATCACGTGAATCAAAGATCCTCCCAGTACAGTCCCACATCAGACATGCTCAGCACTCAGTCCTGTACAACAGCACTAGGCTCCTCCCATCCAAACTACTCTATGACTGACCACCAACCTCCAAATACGAATAAAAAGCCTACCCTTGCCTCACTCTTCAGTAACTTCTGCTCACGGATCCTTCCACACCCAAAAGATATGACACTAACGAAAGACATACATACTGACTGACCCGACAAGGCTAAACGACCGAACAGCCAACCACACAGTTTTAAACTGCAACCCACCAGAAAAAAAAAAGAATATTACCTCAACCGAGGATCAACCCTGAGCCAGCAGGGTTAGAGGTCAGCAACGGTAATCACTACATCACCTTTAATTGACCTCCACATGACCCTCCCTGTGCATGTAACTTATTGATCTCATGACCCTTCTTGTGCATGTAACTGTATTGATCTGCTCATGACCCTCCCAGTGCATGTAACTGTATTGATCTCATGACCCTTCCTGTGCATGTAACTGTACTGATCTCTTCATTATCCTCCTTGTGCATGTAAACAAGATTAATGGACAGTTAAAGTTCTTTTCAAACTCGAGACCCAATTAGTATATAACTGGCAACAATGAACTACGGTCATGATCGGGTGTATAACAGTATTTAATTGGTTAGTGTGTATAGAATTGTATACACTGCAGCTTCGGAACGCAAGAAAAAGTTAGTATGATAAAGGCAACATGTTAACCTAGACGAGACATTTGACATTCTACAGACGTGATGGCGTGTAGAGACTGAGTGGAGAGGTTAGCTTGGCGTGTGGTGACGAGTGGGGAGGTTAGCTTGGCGTGTGGTGACGATTGGGGAGGTTAGCTTGGCGTGTGGTGACGATTGGGGAGGTTAGCTTGGCGTGTGGTGACGAGTGGGGAGGTAAGGTTAGTTCTCACCAACTGGCTCTATATCTTCAGGACTGCTTTCTTGATATAGCGAGTGGTCTTGGACAGTGTTTTACCTCTGCTTGACAGTCGTCTGGAAAGACAAGCGCATATTCAAGGTCTGGTTAAAGAGAGAGAGTATTCAGTCGTCGTCTCCATATAAAGCCTAAACGTTTATTAACATAAACTAACGTAAAACTTTACAGCTGCAAGTATGTTCATCACCGTTTACGATCAACTTGCACCTCGAATATCTCTCTCGGTAGTGGACTTTGGAATCGGAACATCCTTCTCGACGACCATGAACCTCTCTACCGCTCTGGCATCCAACCTCGTTAGATAAACGATTCGCATATGCCGTGAACCTGTTGTGGTGTTTCGTCTCCTCGCAGTGAACCCTCTCAAGGTCTTCCTTGAGGCGATGGAACTCGTAATTTCCCAACGCAGCGGCTTGCGATCCCTGCTCCTACAGGCGTCCTTGAAGGAAAACTTCTTTGCACATTCGTCAACTTTCAAGTGGTTGCTGATACGTTTAATCGTGAAAGTTTTATGATTATGATTCTTCATATTCATGACCAATCAGTTCCCCGCCTTTAGATGAGCGAAATTACCGTGGGGAAACGTGGTCAAACCAGAGGGAGAGTTTGTTACCTTCTGGTCTGCTCAGGAAGGCGAGAGGGAGTCACATGGACTGGTATGTTTGTTGCTCAGACAAATTTGTTTTATGTGAGGATGATGTCCTCATATAGGGTCGAAATCATACGCTGGTAGATGACACTTCTGCCCTTCCGTGTGGTAGCCAGGGGTGTAGGAACTGTGCTTCTTCGTCACCACCACCACCACCACGAGCGACCTGGCATTCCAACGCCACCGCGCCCAAAATATTTTTTTTCTCTCTCGGCCAATATTTTTCTCTTCACATTTTACAGCATGCCATTACCACCATCACTTAGGTTCCCCTTGCATCGCATTTTGCAGTTTTTGATCTTCCTTTATATCAGGTTAATAAATACCTTTTAGTATAACATAACCAAGTCCGTGAATGATGAAAATAAACTTTGAGCTCGTAGGCGTTAGCGGCTGTGGACACGACCGCTGCCTGTACTGGGGCCACTGAGGTCAGGTTAGTGGCTGGAGCAAGAGGCCAAAGAGTGGCACAGTGCCCCCCCCCCCCCACCTTCTCCATCTCCCCGGCTCTGTATCGCATGATGTACGTGATAAGTGTTGCCAGAAAATCACAACAATCACGTGACTTGATAAATGGAGACACACCACAAGGAAAAGGAAACACGAGAGTACTGAGCGCTCACATGTATTACCATGTCATCAGAGGACTAGTTACAGAGGGAGAATATAGATACAATGGAGTAGATCTGTATACGTAACCTCCATTGTATCTATTTTCCTTTTATGTAACTAGCCCTCTGAAGATGTGGTAATACACGAAACGTTCAGGATTCTCGTGTTTCCTCTCTTCTTAGTGGTGTTACTGCGCGCGCGCACACACACACACACACACACACACACACACACATGTATATATATATATATATATATATATATATATATATATAT
>JAYMFT010021509.1:0-16399 GCA_038088735.1 Panulirus argus
GTGCATGTATGTATATATGTGTGTATGCGGGGGGATGGGTTTTTCTTCGTCTGTTTCCTGGCGCTACCTTGCTGACACGGGAAACAGCAATCAAGTATGATAAATAAATAAATAAGTATATATATATTTATCTTTTCATACTTGATCGCCATTTTCTGTGTGTGTGAGAGTGTTAAGAACAGAGGACTGAGCCTTAGAGGGAAAATCCTCACTCTGCCCCATTCTCTGTTCCTTCTTTTGGAAAAGTGAGAAAGAAATTATACAACCAAGGATGATGATTACGAAATAAATGACATAAACTTTCATTTTGATGAGATCTGCTAGAATAAGATAAATGAATTGACAGCAGGTTTTATTTTGAATTTTAGTATTAACCCATTCGCTGTCACTGTAGAAGCTGGATTCTGATCTACTTCATTGAGATGTTTTTTGTTTGGAAAAAATATTGTGAATTTGAGTGCAATAAGATGATGATAATAAAATGTATACAATATATGATGCATGAGTTAGAGAGAATAGAGTCAAAGATAATGATAATAAAATGTAGACAATATATGATGCTTGAGTTAGAGAGAATAGAGTCAAAAGTCACACGTGAGTCTCACGAACGGTATGTGACATGTCATCCATCGACACCCCTGACTCCCTCACACTTCCACTTTGTAATGTGTAAATGTTTATGATAAAGATCATTTATGTGGTGGTGTTTTTGGTCTTACACTTTGTTTTACATACTTTTGTTCTTACATGATTGCTTTTTGATGGAGTTTACACCAGATCATAAATATTATAAAGAAAGAAAATAAGGTTGTTATTACACATAACAACAAAAATGAAAGAATTAAAGAAAATGTACAAGAACTAAGATTTTCAAAACATGGAGGAAGCAGACTAATTAGTTGTATTAGAATTCCTTAGAATGACCATAAGATACCAAGCACAAATATATAATAGCCAAGCAAAAAAACAGAGTTGACAATAAAGTTTTGCTAAATTAAATATAAGCTTGTGTAGAGAGAGACAAGAGACATTCAAAGAAAAACTAACAGAATAGTTAATAACAGTTCAAGGTGAACCTGATATTGACAGATGTGCTATGTGTAGCAGCAGAGATTAACAGTATTGTTAAACAAATGGCATATGATAAGGCAAAATCTTGTTGTAGGTGCTCAAAGAAAAGTAGTATGTAACTTTTGGAGGTTACTGTGGTAAACTGCCCCATTACCTTCCCTTCTCCCTGAGTGGCCCTGTTTATGTTAGGTTTTTGTGTTTGCATGAATGCATATAATTGTATATGTATCTGTACTTCACCTCATTATAGCCATTTTCACATATCCTATTGCTGGTAGCAGTTTCCTTGATATTTTGGTATGCAATGTTGTATGAGCTTATAGCTAGCTTATAGTTTGTCTCAAATTAAGAATTGAAAAAGAAATGTAAGTTAAGTTCCATAACATTTCGTTGTGTGAAATCAGAATCATATATATGTACATACAACTTCACTGTGCATTCATGATACTTTGAACTGATCTGTAAAATTGAGGTTAAAGGTATTTATGAATTTTTTCAGTGAGTAAGAATTTTAGGCACTACTAAAATGTTGATATTTCCTTTGAATGCATTACTGAATTTTTTATCGTAATGTGAGAATAATTCAATGTAATTCTCTGTATAGAAGAAAATACTCAAGTGGACCAAGTTAAGAAATGCAGTGTTCATATTACTGTTAGTGGATGTGTGGTAATCAGTATTTTCTCATTCTGGTGAGTTAATCATATATGTAAGATATCCTGTATTTTTCGTATGAATTGGCATCTATCATTCAGCATTCTTTTGGTAATTAAGCTTAATTGATACTTTAATCAATAAATACAAAATACCATTTGTCTATAAAAAGTTTGATTTTCTGCAGCAAATGCTAGTTATGTTGCCGAAAAGAAAAATATGTAAAATGTAGCTTATGCTGAAAGAAAACCTGTCGATTTGCAAGAGAATCATCCCATGATAACTTGGTGGACCGTGAGACATGCCAAACTAGATAACTTTGCATATAAGATGTTTATAACATGCAGAAATGATGATATATATTTCAGAGCATTATATAAAGGTAGCCCTTTGCATATGTGTAACATATATTAATGCTTTAAAGAAGACAAGACCAACAAAATATGCTGTATCAGTAGTAGAAATATATATTAGTGATTACTGTGATATTAATAGAATAGAGAAAAATGCATAGAATTATTGTGAATATGAGGTGTTTGTTAAATAGAATGAAAAAGCAAGGCAAATACACAATCGTGTCATGGCTTATATTGTAACCATCCACATTGCTAAGTTATTTCATAATCCTGCCATTTGTACATTTGGAAACCTATTGCTAAATGTTGGGAATTTTACATGTATATGCAGTACATTACATGTTTGGATATGGAGTAACATGCTTGGGTATGGACTATATATGTACTGTGTTGCCTGTCCATGAAGATAATGTGTGCATACATATTTGAATATTTACCCACACTTTGCACAATATAATTCATCACACACACACACACACACATATTTATAGTATAAGAGTGTGTTCAGTGTAATTAAAAACTTCACTCTTAATTTTGAAATACTTTTAACAATCTCACTACTGCTTGTGTAAAGATCTGATAAAGTATATCTCATAAGTTAACTTTTTTCTGCTAGAATATTATCTGCTTGTGAATTTCAGAATTCAGAATGGTATATATATTACTATAGAACAATAGGATACAGATCTTTCATGGTGCTATGTAAAATAGTTTTGTTATTGTCAGTTGCTCATTTGCATTGCAAAAGTTGTAGAAATCATAAATCATAGTAATGCAAAGACTGCAGTAGATGATGAAAACATTATTGGGTCTCTATTTACAATGGATCACATTTTAGTCCCTTTGCAGCCCTAAGGTAAACATGAGAATCAAAAATTTTCATGGGAATGAAGTGCAATTTTAGTGAAAGCATGAATGTGAAGTGTTGCATTATTCTAAGCATTGTGCTTTTACATCAGAAACTACTTAAATCATAAAGCATCTATATCTTACTTGCATGAAATGAAACTTTGAACTGCAATCTTTGTTATAGGTGAAAAGTTAAGTTTTTTACTTATCTGTTGGAGTTACATCAGTAAAAAACATTTATTTACTCAAGATGAGATAATGTTATTAATAAGAATCATGTACAATCTTTATGATAAGCTTTCCTTTTATATCTTAGCAATTTCTTGATATATCTTGCAATATTTTTCTTTTTAATTAATATGTAGAATTGGTGATCTTTTTCAGTCTCATCTCTTAAATTGTTTGTAATTTAGTGTGTAAATGAGATATTTATTGAAAAAGAATTAATTTCTCAACTACAGACAGAGCCCTATGAAGATCTGAGATAGCACTTGATTTTGTTGGGATTAAAGCACCATTTTATCCACCAAAATGAGGTTATCCAAAAGGATTAATTTCCTTTGTACATCATGAATCTGAGGCCAGCATATACCCTTTCAGAAGGACTTAATGACTCTACTGTAAGCTGATTGAACCCATGACGTTATGATGCGAAGGTTGATTGACATTTAATAGCTTGTCACTCCCATCATGAACTTTTTCACTCTGGTACAAAGCATTTTGATTGCCCATGAATTGATGTTGCTTGTGGTGTCTTCACTTATGTTTTTTGCCTCCTTGCTACAGACAAATGGGTATGTTCTGTTGCTTTTGGGTTGATCATGAGTTGAATCGATAGTACGTTGCTCGATCTTAAAAACAAGAAAGATAACACTGATATCAGCACAGCAACTTAAACTTTGTAGCCAGTTGCTATTTTTTGTACAGATTTGCATTTTCTATTTTCAGTGTAGGGGGATGATAGATCTTTTGATTTAGATGAGTGAATATAAAACTGAAAATGGGCACAGTGGAAGTGTATGTAGAGAGAAATGGGTCAACAGAAGGTCACATGTCAGATATAACAACAGGTGCTTACTGGCATATACTGTAGTGATTAATCCTGAGTTAGGGAAGTTCCTTAGAACTAATGTTGGCAGGCAAGAAAACATGGCAATTCAGAGCAATTCAGAATGGAACCTTTCTGTCTAATACCACAGATTTTTTACTGGGTTGATTTCATTACCATTAACTATATTAATAAAAGTGTTAGACCTTGAAATTTTCAGTTGATTTTTCAGATTATTACAAATTCAGAAAAAAAGAATATGTCTTAGTAAGGTGTATAGTCATATAAAAGACTTAAGAAAGTGGGTTTCGTCATAGTGTGATAAATTTCAGGTTATTTCAGGTCAGATGCTTACCTCCCTCTGGGTCAGCAGTTACTCCCAAATAGGTTTGGTCTGCCTTATAGCAGACAAGGCTGTACGTTATGTAAAGTGCAAGTTCCTTAGCTCCTGCTGACCTTGTCTTTTGATTTTTGAGATCAAGATGTTTATTCAACAGAACTGGGTTTATAGACTATATGGTAGTTCATGTGACTGTCAGACAAATAAATTATAGCCCTAAAAATTTTTTTCATATATACACAGGAGCAACTGCTGCCCTGCTGGTATAGGGAGGCAATTTTAACTCTCAGGTTGTCTAAAGAGAAAGAAGTCATTAAAATGTAGCTACAAGAAAAGACTGCCTTTTTGGTGGACTTCAACTGGTTTAAAGAGTGCTTTAAAGCATGATGGACAGTAGTAGCAGATCGGAACATTTTTTTCCTTTTGGTCCTCGGTGTAGGCCTGTATTTACAGAACAGGGTCTTGAGGTTTCCGAAGTGGATATAGTAGCTTCTGGTGTGAATGATTACGTGGGTTATGACCATTCTCATTATTTAGATAATCCTTAAGCTGGTTCTCCCATTTTTTGGTTGGAAGTTTTGGATGTGATTGATCCTGGGACAGTAACTGGCTCTGATTGAAGGAAAGTTGAGTATCTGTTTAGTTTTTGTTTGAGAATTGTTTATGAGTTTTTATATAATAAGGAGTACCTGCACTTTAAAATGGTTGAGTTGAACATCAGTTCACAGGGAGCTTGGGTTGCCCTATCTCAGACTTATTTCTTCCTGAATCCTCACCCAGGTAGAAAGAGTCATTTGGCTTTAGACAAGTACTCAGAGAAGTTAAAAGTTAGTTCTTTTTCCATGGAGGATCTTCCAGAAATTATATAATATGGGAAAAGAATGTGCTTTTAGTTTATGTGCCATAATAACTTCTGTATTCTAGGAAAGTTTAATCCCTAGCTTTAATATCTTAGGAAAGTTTGATCCCTGACAGTAATGGACTTTAGATCTAGAGTACACGTGAAAAAAGGGCTTCACCATTCACCCTCCTGTCACCTATGCTCACTCTTGAAAATGTTCCCTGACCATGTTTTGTTTTCTTTCATTGAATGAACTTTCCATAGATTTTGAGTTTGGGCTCTCCTGGAAAACATGGGTACTGACATGAATTGCTTGGTTACACAGATGTTAAAAGAAAAAGTCTTCTTTAACACATGCATAAAAATTGCAGAAATTGTCACGAGATGGTCATTAAAGTTAAGAGATTCTATCACTTTGCGAGTATCTGTTGGGCTTCTGTTAGGCTTGGCTTTATGGAAAGAGGTTTGGGTTTTCTCTCTACCAATTATACAACTCCTGTAAAAAGATTTGTTGCTTAGTCTGCAGATCAGAAAGAAGTGCAGGATAGGAGATATATTTTCTTTGAAAGGTGGAATATATAGAATTTTTCCCATTTTCACCATCCTATAAATTATCTTTGTTGTTGATGAGATCCAGAAGGCTTTATAACAATGTATATCCCAGGCTGTACATGTCATCAGCTTTTCAGTCACCAACAGGTTTTTATGTGATCAGCTTATGAACTGGCCAAGAAAATATCATAAATAATTTTTATGAAGGATTTAAAGGACAGTTTTCTTCAAGTTCTTTAAGGGATTCATTTAAGGCTAATGCTCTCTTGCTGCTAAAAGAGTTACCGTACAAGAAGTAGTTACAGTTTTCAAGCTGTTTTTAAGGCTAATTATTCCAGGACCACTAGTTTGAAGATATCCACTTCATGTAATTCAGGAAGAGTTGGGAGTTACCTTCAAGAATTCCTATAATTTTGGATGTTTGACAATGGATCTCTTATCTTGCTATAATAGGGTCTGACATGGTATTGGAAATGGGTTGTGTAGGAACTGCTTACTGAGCAGGTGCTCTTTCTCAGGTGCTCATAGGGCTGTATGTATGATAGGAATATAGTTTTTCATCTTTCAAAATCTGGTTTATTTATATTTCTTAAAAACTTTTATTACAGTATTATCAATAATTTAGGGTTGAAACTCTGTGTATAATTTTAGAAATTTTCTTATTCTACTGAGATTATATTTCATTCTATATGCTGCTTAAACAGAATTATATGGTAAATGAATTGAAAGAGATGTTTAACAAGCACCACAATGCTGCCTTGATATGTGTCATTTTTTAATCTTAATGCATTTTATACAATATCATGCTGTAGACTATCCAGTTCCTGTATCATGCTCAGTCTTGTAAATGAAAAGATTTTGATTTCCCGTTGTGTTTTTAAAATCATGTTTATTTTTATGATTTAAGATTAAACAAAGAAAAAAATTCTGTCTCTGATAAGCAATAGTCTAAAGTAGGTTGGTCCACTCATAATTTTCTTCACAATTTTAAGATTTTGCTCAGTGTTTACTGTTTTTAATTAAGTTGTATCCAGCATATTCATTGGATTAGCTCTACTAGGTCTTTCGATGATCAGGTGAGGTACTTTTTTTTCTTGGAAGAGGTAACCTTTATGAACTCTAAAAGTCTTTTGAGATATGAATACAATATATATTTGTTACTACTGAAATCTGATTATTTGATAGTCAAGACTGAGAATGAATTAGTCCTGTATAGTGAAGGCTTTTATACTTTGTATAAGTAGATTAGAAGGGGCAGATACTATCTTTCCTTGTCATCAGAGGGAAATTGATTGCTCTTTTTCATGAAGATGAATATCATTTAGGCTGAAATCTAACATTGATGCTAAATATTGGCAGTGTGTCAGATTCAGCACATGCTGTATAGATATTCCATGCACAACTGGAATGTTTATTTAAGTATGTTCACTGCCACAAAGAAACAATGCATTTTGCTCATCGAACTCTGTGAAGAATCATTACATTTAGTCCATTGCTGTGCTGATTTTATTACTGAATGTCAACACTTCTCTATTTGCTACAGATATTTTGGCCAGAAAATAGTACAACACATTGCAACATTTACAAACTGAATTGCTGACTAGAATATGACCCTGTAATGTAGAAGTATTTACATAATTTTCGTATGGCATATAAAACTGTCAGTTAGGATAAGATGACATTGAAATAGGGAAGATATGATCTTATAATACAGTAGTAGCTGTAGTTTAGATAGAATGAGAAAAACTGCTTTCTCAAAAGTTGTATTCATTGATTGTTACCAAAAAGACATGCTATAAAGAGATTGTGAAAGCTGTACATTGATATGTTTTTTTATGGATGATGATGTGCAGAATTAAATTATTTTGGGAACATTGATTTTTATATCCAAACTGATATTTTGCGATTGTAAGGGCATCTAAGTGTTAAATCTTTTGCAGCTTAAGTCTTGGTACTAGTTCTGTGCTTACTTAGATACTGAATATTCTCATATTGTTTGTTATAATTTTCCTAACTTCATTTCACTCTTTTTTATGAAAAATATATAATGATACAGGGAGGAAAGGTTAAAGTTTTTATCTAAGAGTAAGAGGCTTGGAGGACACAAAAAGGACAGATAACCAGAGACCTGATGATTCATGATGAGGATCTCTTCACAAGGGGAGGACCATTAGTGTTCTGAGGTTGTAATCTTATTTGTGATAAAGACAAGATAGTAAAGTAGATGGCACCAGTGGGAATAGGATGAGCTCCCTCCTCTAACTGCCGTGGGAATTTTTGGGAAAGAGGATGAAATATGATATGTAAAGATATGGGTGGAATTCATATGTTCAAAGAAGAGACCCAAATGTCAGATTTTTCTTCTTGAACAAGCATATTTACTAGGGACAGGTGTAAGTGAAGAACTGGAATTTGTGCTCCGTTTGTAAGATACTGATAATGGATATTCGTGGTACAGAGGTTAGCATTCCTGACCATGATTCATTCAAGAGTCACCAAGGGTGGAGTGCATAAGTTCAAATCCTGGTTGTGGCAGTCTGTCCACAGTTAACCTAACTGTTTGTCCACCCATAGGGGTTGGACGATAAAATGAGTACCCTGGCTCAGGCTAGAGTAGATACACACACACACACACACATTTCTATTTATTTTATTTTGTTATACTTGATCGCTGTTTCCCGCATCAGCAAGGTAGTGCCAGGAAACAGACGAAGAAAGACCCATCCCCCCACATGCACACATGTATACATTTCTTTTTTTTTCATACATATTCGTCATTTCCCACATTAGCAAGATAGCGTTAAGAACAGAGGACTAAGCCTTAGAGGAAAAAATCCTCACTTGGCCCCCTTCTCTGTTCCTTCTTTTGGAAAAGTGAAAACAGGAGGGGAGGATTTCCAGCCCCTTGCTCCCTCCCCTTTTAGTCGCTGTCCTAGCTTGAGGTGCTCGAGTGAGGGGATGAAAATGTGAGTGTGTGCAGCAATGAGTAATCCTGTGTAAGAGGACCGTGGAATTTAAGTCATCATGAGATAAATAACTGGGTTTATGAGAATATTTGCTGCACATTTGAGACACTGGTATGCTTGTGGCAAAAGGGGGTTCATTAAAGTGAACGAGAGATGCGAGAAACCAAACCAATTCTTGAAGTGTTTAATGATTTCCTCACACTAATTCAATGGAGGAAACGTCTTAAATGAGATTCACTGACTATGTATATGTATATATATATATGCTGGTCTATACCTTATATACTTTGGGAAAACTTCCTTCCCATGCCATAGACTCCTAAGCATTCTGTGTCACCAAAAGATTATTTCCTGGTAGGAATGAACTGGAAACGTAGTCACATTTAATGTCAGGAGGACTTGTAAAGTAAGGATATCAACTTAGGTATGGATAAAGCTACCTCATGATTAACTACAACTCTTGCTTCCAATTCAAAATAAATAAGTTTATATGTCTCAAAAATGGCTTAGGTGATGACTACTTGGTTTTGGATCGAATTGAAATGTCACCAGATTACTCTTCATGACATTATGTGTGTTATTTTACAATTTACAAGAAATGAGATAAACTGTAAGCTGATTTGGGAGCTCTTACAGTCGGGGAACCCAATTGTGCATAAAGTGAAAAAGCAATAAGGACCTTATTTCTCTGATTTTCGAGTTATGCAAATTCTTCAGAAATGGTCATGCAAATCAAATATGCATAAATCAAATCACGGGAATTAGGGGATTTATTATTAAGACTGTACTGAATATTATACCAGTGAAAAATTATATCATACATGTACCAGAAAATATAGAATACTATAATATATACATATATATATATATATATATATATAGAGAGAGAGAGAGAGAGAGAGAGAGAGAGAATTAAGAAACAGGGGGGAAGTATTTACGAATTTTTGAGAAAGTGAAAGACTCCAAAATCCGAGTAACATCTCAGTTAAGAAACACTTATATGAATCTCGGAATTCGTCGTGACCATTTATAGAGTGGAAGACATCGGAGATCTGCTGTTGACAGAGTTGCGTAAAGATAGGTTAACAAGTGGATGGATTGCTTGCTTCCGGCTTCCTGCCCACAAGGAAATTGCTTCATTTTCTCTCATACAATAGGGACTGGTCCTCTTTCTGTACATATCACATTTCGGTTTTCTATCATTCAGACTATGAAAACGATTATACAATAATATACGAGAACACTGAATATTCCGCAAAGAACTCAGATGATTTTCCAGTCATAAAAAAAAAAAACGGAAATTGCCATCAAAAATTGCACATATTTATAGATTTCCAAAGAATTTGCTCTATTTTTGAAATTTTATATTTCATTTTAATTATATAATACAATGATTATGACTTAACGCCATCCTAATGTCATTACATTTTCCTCAATGCAATTGAAATATATATAAATACATATTTCACATCACAAATTGTTCTATTTTGATATTGTTCGACATCACATCTCCCAGCAACTGCACTTTCTGTACTTCAAAATCCTTCCGTGTCCTCAATTCAAACACTGTAGTCCATTTTGTCTACTACGTAATTCTCTTTCTACAGCAAACCCCAGTGGTTCTACAGTCTGGGTTGGAATCCCAAGCATATTGCTACATGGACTCATAAAGAGGGCCGATGCCTTAGACAGATTCTCTGTTGAATTGCAAAAGAGTCTGGTGTCCTTTGCAACACCGGGAGATGACCTCTGCCACGCCCTCTAAAGCCTTGCAAAGGAACATCGATGGAACCCCGTTGCAAACTGCAGAAGCCATGCTCGCATCCCTTTCGCAAGGGCAGAGGATAGAGATTGTAGACACGGTTTGAGAGGACCTACCTGAAGGAGGTGAGGTCGAAGGAAGACTCGGGACCCGGTCAGACGCCCCCAGCGACTGAAGGGGTGGGTGCCGGAGGCCAGGATCCCACAACACACAGGCCATCGCGGGGCTCGCTGGACCAGGACCTTTGCCCTCTAAGGTGTGTGCGATGCCTCCCTGGCCGTCTGGGGGTGTAGTGAAGAAGAAAACATGGGGAATTCGACTTGTGACCTGACCTGTGGGAGGTCAAATCAAACCCCCCCGGTGGTGTAAGCTGTCTTGAAGATGGTCAGGGCTGACGGTGACATATCTGAGTGTTGCAATCCATACACACAGACGAATTACATCTACGCTGAGGTGCGTCTTTGAAACGAGACACAGTGTTGCGTGCAGTAGTTAACACTGAGAGCAATTCAGTGGGTCAGAAAGGTATACTGGCCCTCTGGATATGTTGTTTCCCTTAACAATCGTACACAGATATCATTACCAGGCGAGAGAGAGAGAGAGTGTGTGTGTGTGTGTGTTTGGAGGAGAGGTTGTAGTGAAGATGGCCTCTCGCTTGTGTTTCATAAGTCTTTCATACTTCTTCTGTACTTCCCATTTTCCTTTTCTCCTCCTCCTCAGACAAACTCTCTCTCTCTCTCCCCTTCCCCCGACTCCCTCCACTTCCCTCCACACCCCCTCCCCCCTCCAAAACCCTCCAAAACTCTTCCATTCCACCCCCCCCTCCTCCCCCGCCCATCCCTGGTCCTCCAATCAACGCCAAGAATGGAGTACCCCCAACTTTACTCCCGGCCGCAGGCCAAGCCAAGTGCAGGTGAGGTAGTGTAGTGAAGATGACAAAGTAGGGAAGATGACTTCTGGCTAGTCCCAGTGGTGTACCTAATCAGTGTAGTGAAGATGACAAAGTAGTAGGGGAGATGGCTTCTGTCTCGTCCCAGTGGCGTTCCTAATTATTCTCCCTGGGTCCGTGGCGCCTGAGATGTCCATCCTCCCACCTCTAAGACCACAGAGACCACCACGGACCCCCTCGGACCTCTATCATCATAACACCAGTTGACGGGGCACGTCTTTAGGCACGACACACGCGCGCGAGGTCCTCCAGTTCTTGGCGTGTGTGTGTGTGTGTGTCGTGGACTGGCCCTCTCGACATCTTCACTATATGACATCTTCACTACGTCCCTTCGTCTCCTCGCCCATCTTCCCTATTCGCGCTACGCCTCCCTTCGACACCCGGTTTCCCTCTTCCCCGCCGTCACCCGACGGCCGAGCCACAGAAAATAACTGCCTAAATATGCGTTCGATTCATTTTTTTTGCCTCTTTCTTCTGACGGCGAGCGAGGCGCGCCTCCTGCACCCGCGGGTGTCCTGCCTCGGTCCGCAGGGCGCGGAGGAGTGCTCCAACATGGGCGCTGCCTACCGTCGCCGCCTCCCGACGAAGGCCCAGTGGGAGCGCGAACCCGTGAGGGTCGCGCGCGCCCGACACCACCTACAGGCTGACGGAGCGCCCGCACCGGCGGGAGACGGGTCCTCGCCCGCCGCTCCTGCCCCTTCCGCGGCGGCTGTGGAGGGCAGACCCCAGCAGGAGGAGGAGGAGAAGACGACCCCCACGCAGACCAAAGCCACTGCAGAGACCGCCGGGGGCGCCGTGCCCACCCCAGTCCTGACGGCACCCTACTGCAGGGAGTTCATGGCGAACCACACCGACTACAGCGCCCTCGGCGACCAGGAGAAGCTCCAGTTCCTCCTCTGCCCGTCGCTGGTCAAGTACTACAAGGAGCCTCCACCGCCGCCCCGGCAGGGCAGCGCCATAGCGCGATTTCTCAACCAGGTCGCCCAGATCTTCTCTTGGGCCTTCTGGTCGGGCGGCGGAGAGGAGAGTGCCGCCCAGACCGCTACCACCGCAAATGTCCAATCATCCACAACTGCGCGGGCGGAGGGCCAGGGAGGGGACCTCAACATGCTCCAAAGGCTGTTAGAAAGGATCCGATCGTTCAACTTCAATCGAGATGACTTCCAGTGAGTGTGTGTGTGTGGCTGTGTCGAGTGACATTTTTAACACTCTTTCTTCGTTTGTCTTTTTCGCAAATCGAAATCACACTATTTCCTAACTTTATTCCAAGTTCAGAACACATTCTAGACCTGAAGAAATAAGTATAAATCTCCCAAACGAAGACGATAATCCCATATTTTCCACTCTCTCGTGCACCATTATGTACACCAGGCTTTGCTGTCTTGCTAAAGACATCGGTCCAAAGACTACATTGCTATACACCATTGCTTCCCCAACTGGCATAGATGTGAGCAGATAGTCTCACATCTATTGGTAAATCGCCAATTTGTGCTCAAATGGTTTCAGATCTATCTAATAGACTAAAGTCCCTCAAAACTGAATGATTAATGCTTATTTTCTGTCAAGATTTTGATAAAATCAAGACAGAATTTTGTCTCTAGTGATAATTCAGCACAGTTTGTCTCTATGTACTACTAAGAAGATACATTTTGAGACTTTTAAGTATGGAATGTTGTCCCAATACGTAAATAATTTTGATAATAACTTGAAGAAAATATAATAGAATCTCGTATTTCATTGTTTAAAAGGTTAAATTGATTGCTAACTCATGGATTAGAAATAATATAAATATTTCACAACCTGAAAAATTATCCCTTACAAGATCAGGAAATACGAGAGGCATTCATTAATTCCGAAATTGGTATATAAAGTTTACTTTCCTATCTAAAAATGAATATTACTTACTAATAGGGGGTTGTTAGATATTTATTTGTTCTTTTGCGTAGTGATTTATTTCATTATTACAATAAAGATAATAGAACACGAATTTTGTACAAAATTGTAAGTAAACGTGAATGTTGTTGTCATCGTACGTGATAATGGCGTCTTGAGGCCTCATATTTCCCCAGATTAGATCAACGCGGAGCATCGCTGAGGCACGATACTACCGTCCAGCAAGGACAAGAATGCAGCTTAGGAATTTAGGTATGCGTGGCCAATTTTCTAGGCTTCTTAGAGGCCATTTGCAAGCCATTTTCACCGTTGTTTGTATAGTCCTGTAGACAAAGGCTTGCAAATGGCGACCACGAATTTCATATTTTTCAAGTAATATCAATATTCAGATAAATATCGACCGAAAACAAAGGTTCGATAAGATTTCTGAAGGTTCCCTGATTTTTTTCTAAAATGTATTTCGCCGAATTTTATCAGAAAATGGGGCTCCATGAGGGTAAGTCTCTCTTCCCCGTACGATACGAAGCGTTTACAGATATAAAGAGGCGCCATATAGAGATGTTGACGCCATCTGTTGGTGGAGCTAATAACTATTCAAAGAAAACGGATAGAGAACGGTAGAGGGCTACCTATACTGATTTGAACTAATAACCTAATTTAAGGATATAGAGCCTGTAGACCATTGTTATTGAAGACGTTTATGATTTCTTTATTTAACTTTAGATAATAAGTGAAAATAATGCTAATTATTTATGTCAGTTCTTTATTTGACCATATTCCCATATTTACATTTTTTGAAGTGTTCAATATGTTTATTTTCTTTGTGTAGAGACAAGAATGAGAGGTGTAATAAATACATAAACGTTATTAATTTTCTTCATTTTTATAGATAACTAATAGTCACTCCGAGTTAATAAAAAATTTGATTATCGGTTCAATAGCCATTTGTGTTGATGAGCATAAACCTAGGACCCGGATGAATCACTGGCCTCCACAATTAATGAGATCTTTTCAAATATACTAAAAAGATAGTATATAAAATAGAAACGAAGAGGACATTGCTTTATTTTGGTCTGCTGTATTTTATTTTATATTACATATTTACCTTTTCGAATATTTTGGAAAATGGATGACACTCAGAATGCCTGAATTTTTTGAGATACAATCCTCCTCCTCTTGGCGCCATAATCGGAGACGCCGACATGAAAGTAAAGCGGACGTCAGATACCGACAGTAACCCCATCTGACGGCAGAGAGGACAATTAAAATAGACATGGCCGGGGGTGGGGGGGGTTATGGATTATATCGTCATTAGCATTACGCTCATTTGTAAAAGCGGACAACTGGGGAAGACAGATAAGATAACTAAGATATATGAGGGCAGATAGGATAACTAATATGAATGAGGGCAGATAATTTGAGATAAAGGAAGGTGTATGTCCATTTGCAATGGCTTTATTGTTAAAGCAGACGACAGATGATGACAGTAATGCCACCTGACGGCAAAAAGAACAACTAGGATATATCACTATTAGTACCAAAAGCAATTGTACAGGACATTCCCTGCTGTCGCTGAGGTGCTGCCATCTGGAGCCCAACCTGGACAACTAGAAGGTAAACATGGGAAAGCAAACAAGTGTGTTTTGGAAGTTGGTTATTATTTATTTTTTTTTTGTGCTTGGAGGACTTATAAAAGACCATCATTAGTAAATTATTTAAGGTAAAGACGTCCAATAGCCAGGTCATTAAATATGTATTCATTTATTGAGTTGAAATTGCAGTGTAGGGAGACCATGATGTTCGTGGGTTTAGAGAAAAAGCGGGTATTTCAGCTCGTTCATATTTACGGCTGTAAAAGATATATTTACACTGTGGGAGGAGATTTACAGCATTATATTTCATTTCCTGGTGAAAGATGGTATATGGACTATGATGTCCGGGTTAAATATAATGGAAGAAAGAGAAAAACGAGTATAAATAGAACCTTGTATCAAAAACCCGAACTATGGGGCCCATAGTAATGGAAACTAGATTTGTCATTGCAGCTAATTTTGTAGGTTCTGTATATTACTCATTAAGCTAATACCAGAGTAGGACATATTTGTTATTACCGTAATACATTTGTTTAAAGTAAATAAGAATCTTTGTCATCTTAACCAAACCTCCTCTGTAGTTAAGGTTTTATTCCGTTTATCATTGTGTAATTTATCAAGTTTAGATCCCCATTATCGTCAGCTTGATTAACCCTAAGGGGTGATTGTGCTCTGGAAGGAGGTCTATAATTACCACTTTGGATATTCATCTCCGTTTGGAAGTTGAAATTTACGTTTTTATTCGATGTTGTTTTTTATTTGTTTTTGGCGCCATCCTGACCTTCATTTCTGCAACAAATCACTTCCTCTTGAGATAATTCTCTTTTCTTCTCGTTTATCCAACGATAAATGGATTTGGGGGAACCACAGAAAGTAGTGAGTTTGCTCTGGAAATGAAGGTTAGATTTGTTCAGAAGCCATCCTAATAGTCTCTCCTGACAAATCTAACCTAACTTAACAATTGTAACTTAACCTGATTTATCAGTCATAATCTTTGCTAACAAACCTAATATAACTATTCTAAGTTAACCTAGCCAATCAAACCTAACAACCCTAATTTAACAATTCGAGATTAACCTGATCTATCAGTCCTAACTTATTCTAACAAACCTAACCAAACCTTACCCAGTTTAACAATTGTGGTTTAACCTAACCTATCAAAACGAACTTAACACACCTGACCTAATCTACCCTAATTTAACAATTCTTAATTAACCTAATCTATCAAACCTAATCTAACCTAACAATTCAAATTTGACCTAATCTGTCAAACCTAACTCAATCTAAGAACCCTAACCTAAGAGACCTAGCCTAACAGTAATATTACCTTAGGAGATAAATACAGAAACAGCTATGGAGCCTCAATTAAATCCTTGTATTTTGTCACTTGTTAATTTGATGTTACTAGATGGTGAGAAAAGGTTATGTATATCAGGGAAAATGTAGGGTTAATTTGCTTAAAAGTAGGTAATGCCCTTGTACAATATTGTGAGAACGTACGGATACTACGTTGATAGTTACAAGAA
>JAYMFT010021520.1:0-31147 GCA_038088735.1 Panulirus argus
AAGAACAGAGGACTGAGCCTTAGAGGGAAAATCTTCACTTGGCCCCCTTCTTTGTTCCTTCTTTTGGAAAAGTAAAAAACAGAAGGGGAGGATTTCCATTCCCCCCCCCCCCTCACACCCCTTTTAGTCACCTTCTACGACACGCAGGGAATGCATAGGATGTATTCATTTGCCCCCATCCCCTTAGGATTTTTTTTTTCTTTCTTTCATACATATTTGCCATTTCCAGTGTTTAGAGGTAGCATCAAGAACGAATGATTGAGCCTCAGAGGAAAAAATCCTCACTTGGCCAGTGTCTCTGTTCCTTCTTTTGGAAAAGTAAAACATGAGGGAAGAATTTTCAGCCTCCTGCTCCCACCCATTGTAGTTGCCTTCTACGACACAGGGAATATGTGGGAAGTATTCTTTCTCTCCTATCCCCAGGCCTAGGGATGGATAGGAAGCTGTGGTTTTGATGCATTACACATGACAGCTAGAGACTGAGTGTGAGCGGATGTGGCCTTTCTTCATCTGTTTCCTGGCGCTACCTCACTGATGCAGGGGGTGGTGATGCTATTTCCTGTGGGGCGGGGTGGCATCAGGAATGGATGGGGGCAAGCAAGTGTGAATATATACATGTATATATGCATGTGCATGTATATGTATGTATATATGTATATGTTAGTATGTATATGTACGTACTGTGCATATATGTGTGTATGTGGGGGGGATGGGTCTTTCTTTGTCTGTTTCCTGGCACTACCTCGCTGACGCAGGAAACAGCGATCAAGTATGATAAATAAATGAATATATATATATATATCATTAATGAAATGACCAACCTGCAGCTCTGCTAATATATCATCTAGATTATCCCATGTAACATCTGTTTCATCCACCTCCTTCAGCCAGTCACCTGTGGAAAAGAGGAAAACAATGTACTGTTATTAAATCAATATTATTGCACAATCCCAGGACTTTTTTTCTTTTCCCTTTAGGAGAGGGGGCTCCTTCAGCTTTGAGGCTGCACTTATGCAGGGATTCAACAGATCCCTTTGGAGTGAGAAGGCCCTCATTGGGACCAGCCTCTTCTGTCCACTGATGATGATACCTTAGTGGTGGCAACTTTAAACAGACAAGGAAAAAATCCTGAAAGCTCACTTACCTTGAGATCACTTTGGTGAAGAGATGTAGAACACATTCCCATTTGGCCCATCTCCACATGCTGTGCAATATAAATGGATGAGTTTAATGATCCCAGACAATGGCCATCTTTGGACAAATTATGAAACCATGAAGAGTGATTCTAAATAAAACATTATAGAAAGAATCTACCTCTAAACAAAGCAGAGTTAAGTGAAAGGGGGACCCATGCACTTTGGTTATTGGGTTCATGCAATAATTAAATAACAGTGGCATGCAAAGATTTTAAGATGGGCCAGTAGTAAATAAAGATGTCTCCCATGGACAAAGTAGCAAAATTTAAGGTATTCAGATGAAGTGTTATAAATTACTGAAACATCCATAATCATGTAAAACCCAGCACATCTCAGAAACATACACCACGATGTAATGTTACATCACATCAAGGTGGAAGTGTCTGAGATGTGCTGGGTTTACATAATTATGGATGTTTCAGTAGCTTATAATATTTCATCTGAATATTTTTATTTTGCTACTTTGTCCATGGGAGACATCTTTATTTACCACCGGCCCATCTTAAAGGGGTTAAATAAGTAAAAATGAGTTTTGGATTCAGATTCTTGTTGTTCCTTTTTCATCGTTTTATACTTACCAATCTTTATTACTCCATCCCTTAGTGCTTGTGAGCCAGGTACAAGGCCAGCAACCATAACACGTGAGTCTGGTGGTTCACTGAAGCGCCCTGGCACAACACCAAGAACTGTTTCACATAGACTTGCTCTTCTTCCTAAGTTGTTGCCACCTTCAAAGACCTGCAACCAGTGTTTATAGAAGTTAACCTGGCTTTATGACATTCTCTCTGCAGTACACTCTTTCAGTATTATAGACATAAATAGATTTTGCTGAATATGGACTTATAATGGTAGCTTTGAAGCTGTGGAAACAACATTGAAGTCATTGGCTAAGCCTTAAGCCCCTTTAGCACTAAGTTAAGATGTGTATCTATCTATCTACATCTCTGACGACCGTTCCCTCCGGGAACTCCCATCAAGAGGTGGCCACGGCAGAAGAGTCTACATTTATCCCTGTCCTTACATGCCTCCCTTGCATACACCATTCCACACATTCTTCCATCATTTCTCTCCCTTCAGTATTCCTCCACCCTATTTGCCAAAAGCCCTCCCACTTTGCTGCCACACTCCTCAGTCTCATTTCCCAAAGGTTATTAAAGGTAACCCAGCCTCCTTGGAAGAAGGTGGGCCAGGAGATGTGGTAATGGCAAGTAAGGTGTCTGCCTTAAAAATCCGACTCTGACCCTTACCTCTTGCAGCAACAATAGAAGAAAAAAACATCTCAAAATCATTCTCTCTTGAAGAGAACTCTCCAGGTGACTTTTGATCTTACTGAGATCCTAACTCTCCAGATATATTATCATACTGAGATCCTAGCATGGCATGGTTTTCCATGGTCTATAGATCTTTGCAATTATATGCAGGCAAGAATCCTCCTTAGATATAGAAGAACCTTGCTCTCTAATCAATTTGCATCTTTTGAGCCATAAACAGTTTTAATTTAAGTCTTGCTAAAGTAATCTACAAGGGAGAGGGTTATTCTCTCCTAAAGAGAACTGTCTAGGACTACTCTCGCTCAGTTTTCCAAAGACTACACATCTTTGCAATGAGGAACATCCTCTGTACAATTGTTGTTTGTTAGTAAAAGTCCATTTCAGAATTGTAAAATCCTTGTTGTCTGATCCATTTGCAAGACATGAACCATGAAGGGTTTCAATTTGGGAATATTTTTTTCAAAATACATATCCTGCTGTTAACCCTTGCTTGGCAATTCTTAGTTATTTTCTTAACCAGTTTTGAAATTCTAGCCTATAGACATGGAACAAGAGTCCCAGAATTAATAAAGATCTATGCCCTAAAATTAATGGTAATTTTCTAGTACTGCCATACTGCAGAAACTGTCCAATGCATAAGACCAACAAAGAGAAATTTCCTCGATGAAAGGCTTTCTCCTGTATGAAGGAGTTTAACCTATATTCAGAAACAGATGAACTGGTTTGTAACTTAAACCACAATCCATTTCTTCCCAAAGCAACAAAAGATGAAGAGGAAGGCACAGGAGTGAAAAAGAGGGCAATCTACAGATGGAGAATGAGAAAATGTTTTTAAAGCAGGTATGAGGAGGACAAGAAAACAAATGGAAGTGACAGAAAGGAGCACACAGGGAAGTGGTAACAGGCAAGGCAAAAATGAGGTGAAAAAGATATAAGTTGAGTATCTTAATGGACTCTTGAATGTGATATACATATGACAGGATGGATGTCGTGTATTTAGGATGAACAGTGAGAGGGTCATAGCAAATTGTTTGGTGAAAACAAAGAAGGTAGTGAAAGCCTTGCATACTATGTAATTATGGCAAGGTGGCAGGGGTAGATGGGACTTCATTTAATTTCTCGAGAAAGGGGCTGACAGCATTGTTGAATGTTTTGATAGTTTCTTCAGTATATGCATATATGGCCCAAAAAAAGCAAAGTTGAAAAAAGTGAATGCCTAAATTACAGAGGTATAAGTCTGTTGTGTATACCAGGTAAAGTATGTGTGAGAGTGATGAGTGAAAGGGTGGTGGTATGCATAGAGCATCAGATTAGGAAGGAACAATGTGGCCTTAGGGTTGGTGTAAGATATGTGGATCATTTCTTTGCTTTGAAGAATTTGACCGTGAAATACTTGGAGTGGAATTTTTATATAGCACTTATAGACCAAGAGAATGCGTGTGATAGGGATGACAGAGAAACATTCTGGAAGGAGCTGTAGGTATATGACATGAAAAGAAAGCTACTAATTGCAGTGAGGAGTTTTTACTGGGGAACTAAAGCATATGTGCAAGTAGAAAGGGAGTAAGGTGACTAATTCTAAGTTAAGATGGGTCTGCATCAAGGGTGTGTGGGATATGTTCTCATGTGCTTGTGGTTCCACTACTCCCATTTTTGTCACCATTCCACAGATCACTTTTTCTTTAGAAAAAAAAGTCTTGGCTTGTTACAGTATCATTATTATCGTATCTTGTCCAGAGTGGGTACTGAGTTTCTGCACAAGTTCTGCTGCCTAAGATTCTCCTGTTCATATTTCTCATCTTTTACTCCAGTTCAGTCTCAATCTCTGTTCATCAGTTCTTTCTTGAATGTTTGCACATCTCTATTCATTAAAGTTGATTCAGTATCTTGATCTTGTTTCCTTGTTTCTATTTCCATAATGTTCCAATTCAGGGGGATGAAAAAAATCACCTTTGCTCGCTCCATTAACCGCTTTGATGTGTCATAATAGTATCAGATTTTACTTCCTTTAGTATGGTGGGGTATGCAAATTTGCAACTGTCTCCTAAATCATGCTAATGATGTTTTTTGTAATGTCAGCATATTTCTGGCTGTTTATATTTGCAATTCTACCAACGTTTGCACAGGGTGGGTGTTTATATCAACATTTATCCTAGTGTTTGAAACTTCCTCTGAGATAATTTTGTGCTCTCTTTTACTATTAAGTTGAATTCTTACTGTTTCATCATTTTCATTGTCTTCTGTCAGATCACTGTTTCTATTAAACTTGATTTCTTATTAATTATAATTCATATTTTTCTTTTATCATACACATTCTCATCTTCTTAGCTCAATTCCTTCATCATTTCTCTCTCTCTCTCTCTCTCTCTCTCTCTCTCTGAAAGAGGGGTCTCAGAATACTGTAAACTTTAAGTTACTACAATCTTGAATATATGATTCACTGACAAGACATTTACTGAACAGCAGTTTGTCCTAGCATTGAAAGTTTTATCATCCTAACAGTTCTAATGGTTTTGATTACCTTCAGAACTGCAATCACTTAAGAGACCTACCTGAAGATTAACTTTCCTCACTTCTCCACCTGGGTTGTCCCTGAAAGTCACTTTAGGAGGAGAAGTCAGATCTGTTCCACTCTTTGCTCCTCCTTCTCCAGAAAAACCAACCCGTGCAGTGCCCTTAACTCTTACACTTGGTCGCCGCTTCAATAGCCTTAACAGTTTGTCTGTCAAAAAAATTAGTTACTGAGATTAGTTTCTGCAATCTCAAATAATATCATACTGATGCAACAAGATAATTCCTTTTATGTCATGGCATTTGAATCAAAATGTGGAAAACACAGGCACTCCAACAAGTATTCATCCCTTAAAACAATATCATACACATACCAGTCATCAAATCAAGAGCAAAAATAATGAATGTCAGGTTATTGTTCCCCTCCCTTAATTGCACCTGAACTTGAAGTTTCAGGCCAACTAGAGATAAGAAAATTCCTCTTCACAGAAAAGCTAGTTCAATCACTTATTTCATACCATGGTTGGTAGGTAGTATCAGCATGCATCCTTTAAACAATGCTCGTGAATGTCTGCAATACTACCTTAGAACATACCAAGGAGATATCAGCAAAGCTTTATAAGATCCCAACGAGAAAGATGGATTGAAATTTGAAAAATATCATACAGAATGAGAAATCTGTATGAGACAAGCATAATATTATTCAGATAAAGCCTTGATAAATGACTAAAAACAGTTCCAAATAAACCCAAGATTGAAAATTATACAATATGCACAGCAACAGAGAAAAGTACTATTGATAGTCAAGTGAGATATGTCATGAGTATAATGGGCTAGGGTTGCCAAAACAGCAATATCTTGTAAGTATCTAAAGGTAGGCAAGCACCCTACATATTACCAAAATCTCGCCCATTTGCAAACTCTTGCCATAGGTAAGCAGGAACCCTTCTTAAAATTTGGCCAAAATTTCTTCAGAGATATCAAAACACCATTGAGGAAATAATCCACCCACCACAGCCCAGCCTTAGTCCTGAAATACTGGTTTTTAAACTATAAATATCTCTTTAAACACTGTGTAAAATAAAACTGCCATAATGGTTTATTCATAGGGTTATGCTTGACCATTGCAATATGATTTTAATAGGATAATTAATCTTGAATGAAATTGTCATGATTTGCCAGTATTTGTATAAAACTGATAACTGGATAAACTTACTTTTCTTTTTTATTTCTTTGGCTGGAGATGAAAAAGCTGGTTTCTTCTCACCACCTGCAGATGCTTTTAGAGCTTGTACCTGTTTTTCTCGGACTGTGCTTGAGACATAAGATTCCACATAAAGAAGGGAACCATCTTTCTGAACATGCTTCAGCCATTCCGCATCTTCATATCTGTGAAAGTCAAGAGAAATATATACATAGTGCTAAATTAGGTTATTAGTCTGTCAGGTTTTACTACAAAATGTAGAGTTCCATTCATGGCCATATCCACTCCCAGATATCTAAAACACTTTCCTCCAGTTTTTCTCCATTTGAACTCACACCCCAACTAACTTGTCCCTCAACCCTGCTAAACCTAGTAACCTTGCTTTTATTCACAGTTATCCTAATTTCCTACTTTCACTCACACCTACAAACTAAGTCCCCAACTTCAGAAATTTCTCACTCAAATCTGCCACAAGTGCTGTAACATCAGCCTGCATACTCGGCCTTCTCCCTAAGACTTTTTCATTTACCTTCCTCATAACCCCAACCATAAACAAATGAAAAAACATGGGGACATCACACACCCCTGCTGAAGACCAACCTTCACTAGAAACCTTTTACTCTTCTCCCTTCCTACTCGTGCACATGCCTTACATTCTTGATAAAAACTTCTTACTGCTTCTAGCAGTTTTTCTCCTACACCATATATTCTTAAGACCTTCCACAAGGCATCTCTATCATCTCTGTCATATGCTTTCTCTAGATCCATAAATGCCACATGCAAATCTATATGTTATTCTAGGTATTTCTCACACACGGTCTCTAAAGCAAACATCTGATACATACATACTCTGCCGCTTCTGAAATCACACTGCTAGAGAGAATACACATGAAACAAATTTGCAGGAAACTGAACATGTTGACCATAAATTTAAGATCAAGGGGTACAACACAATTTATCAAAAGAAGGGGGAACATGTGTGATATGATAATGCTCATTAAGGACAACACTGAAGGACTATAGCATGACTCTGTGTATTTGGAAGAAGAGGCTGAGAGCTTAGGAGCTACTATTAGGGTTGATGATATTACAGTGGGAGTATATAATGTATATATAAATACACAAATATTCTGCTCTTGAACTTCATGAGTTTACTGATTTTAAGGATGATAAGGTGGTTTTACTACATATAATTTTGAGTTACTCCCAGATGAATCAAACAATAGAAGAGGTAGAAGTCTGAAAAGAATGTCATGATTTATAAATCAAATCATGAAATTATTCTTAAACATAACACATTAAAAGGCCACAGAGGGAAAGGTGTATATTTAAGCTGGAGGAAAGGAACAAAGTCACTGGATATGTAAACAAATGGCTTGCATAGTATATAATATGTGAGTTTGAGACTTATAATACTGATCTTGTTGAGGAGCTTCAGAATTTTTTTGGAGAATATGGTGTGACAAAGAACACTGAGACCCAACAGGCCAGCAGTAGTAACAAAGGAGAACATTCTGGATATTGCAGATTCCTTAATGAAAAGCCCGAAAAGGGCCGTTAATAAAGTGGCACAGCAGACGGGTGCCTCATATACCAGCACACATAGAGTTCTGAAGAAGCAGTTGTACATGCATCCCTACAAGATACACTCCTCATCTATAGTATGTACATAATGATTTTTGGCTTACCCTGTACTATGACCATATTAGTGTAAGGATTTCATCATAGTGTTATTAATTTAGTGTAGCTTCGAAAAGGCACTTGCATACTGTGCAATGATATTGCTTGGGAAATCCAACAAAGATGTAATCATAGTGTTTCTAAAACTTTGAAATTTGTCTGTACATATAGTAACTTTAATAGGTTTCATTGGTAAAATGAAGAACAGACAGCTAGAAACATACTATTTTATTGATATCTTTTGCATTTGTACATGTACAATATGGAATTATTTAATGTTTTCTTCTCCACTTTAGTACAAGTCAAATTGTTACTTAGTCCAAAACATGTCTTTTAATTCACAAGTGATTAGATTTTAAAACTTTGGTAATGCTTTTGTGCACAACAGTATCACTTGAAATAGTATATGTTTTCATCTTTTATAAACTGCGGGTTTTCAATGTGCCCCATAATTTAAATGAATCAGTAGTTCTGATTTGTACATTTCAACTGAATACAGAATGCACAGTAACTGTTATGCTCAAGAGTCCAATTGAGGCTGCATTATTTAAATTGGTCTTTTGTGAGCTGGCCTTTTGGTGATTTTCCACAATGGTTGAATGTGTACAATTACCCCAGGACCCATTTCTGAAAGGTTCTTGGTGTTACCTAAAAACTACATTTCCAGAGGCTCCTGTTTTCCAAGGCTGCACAATACTGGGCAGTGGGGGTGGGTTGGACTCCTTTGAAGTAAGAAGTTCTTTGATGAGACTGTACTCAGTTTCTTCTGCTGACTGATAATACAGCCTCACCAAAGGTGACTTTTTGCTTACAGCATACCCTCAAGCAGGCAGTCTGGTAACAGCTGCCTTAATGTATAATGACTAAAGTGGCTGCAGCTTGGCTTAGGACGTCAGTACCATACTGATGATTTCTTTAATCTTAACCAATCATTCACTAGTTTTATTACTGACATATATCCTATGTCACTTGTTGTAGACCTGTTTGACTCTTTTGGCTTCAGTCAGTTAACCAGCTGGACTGTCTTTTTCAAAGGAAAGATATTTAATTGAGGTACATATGGATAAATTGGGAAGTGAGAAGAAAGAGAATACTGAACACTGGTAACAGATACAGGCTAAGGATACCTCAGAAATGCCCTAAAAGGTCAAAAGATTTTTCCCTAATTCATCATTGTAAAGAAGAGATAAGAAGGAAAAAATATTCTTGCATTCAGCATGAGTTTTGAATCATCATTTCTACTGTAGAGAAATGTCTCCTAAAAATATATTCATATGGAAATACTAAGGTACAGAATAAAAGTTTAGGATCTTACTCATACAAAGATTCTTCTGACTGCCTTGATGATGCAGAATAACTTTCACTCTCTGAATCAAAGCCAGCTGGTGGCTCCATTGCAGTTGTGTTATACTTCTACAAATCCATAAATCTAACTTCACCCACAGCAAGACAGAAACTCTGAAAATTTTTAATAGTGTTGATAAACTAAAATATACATATATGCGAGAGTCTTGGAGAGAAGGGTGAATATGCGGTTTGTAGGAGATGAGAGGGCCTGGGAAATGAGTTGGTTGTTGTTTGCTGATGTTACAGCAATGGTGGAAGATTCAAATGAGACACTGCAGAAACTGCTGACTGGGTTTCTAAGGGTGTATGAAAGGGGATATTTGAGAGCAAGTGGAAATAAAATCAAGGTTATTAGGCTTAGCAGGATTGAGGGGCAGCTTAACCGGGGTGAGTTTGAATGGAGAAAAATTGGAGGAAGTGAAATGTTTTAGATACCTGGGAGTGGACATGGCAGCGAATGAAACCACAGAAGCGGAAGTGAGTCATAGAGTGGGTGAGGGGATGAAGGTTTTGGAAGCACTGAAGAATGTGTGGAAAGAGAGATCCTTATCTGGGAGGCAAAATGCAGGTATGTTTGAAGGTATAGTAGTCAAAACAGTGTTATATGGATGTAAGGCATGGGCTATAGATGAGGCTGGGCAGAGGAGGGTGGTCGTGTTGGAAATGAAAGGTTTGAGGACAATATGTGTAGTGTGAGGTGGTTTGATTGAGTAAGTTATGAAAGAGTAAGGGAGAGGTGTGGTCATAAAAATAGTGTGGTTGAGAGAGCTAAAGAGTATTTGTTGAAATGGTTTGGACAAATGGAGAAAATGAGTGAGGAGAGGTTGAAAAAGAGTATATATGTGTCGGTAGTGGGATGAACATGGAGAACAAACTGGAGATGAAAGGATGGTGTGAAAAAGATTTTTTATTACTTTCTACCCTAGGAGTCCCTTTTAACTAGTTGAGACTCCCACAGCACTCAGGAAGCTGCCAACGTCCACCAGGTGGGACCATTAATCGTAAAGTGTAGTAATGTGTGTGTGTGTGTGTGTGCTTGTGTGGAGATACTGTAGCACAAGTGAACAGTAAGTGTTCTGGGACTTTACTGTGTTAGTTACATGAAGGTACTGAGACATATTGAATCAGTGTTTATAATGTTGTAAGGATGGGTACTGTTCCAAGTGTAGATGAGAAACTGTAACCCAAGTATATCTTGGGAGTGTGGTTTCAGAACAATCTGTGAGGTAGTTGTTTAGTGCATGTCAGGTCATTTCACTGTGAATTTGTTTTGTCAATGTTATGTTTGTTAGGGGTGGGGGATCTGTGAGTGTATATAGCTGAAGTGTGAAGGAGGAGGGGTAAGCTTTTTATTTCCATTTGGGGATTGGTAGTTAAATAGTTCTCAGAGTGGTTTGGATGGGAAAGGTCTTTAGTTATTAAAAAGAATGAGTACTGTACATATTGAGGTGGGATTTTATTGGGAAGATCTTGGTTTCATGATTAGGTTTTGTGTTTGTAATTGCTAAGCATGGACAATGCAGACAAAATGTCTTCGATATATTTCATATCAAACACTGGATATTAAAGTAAAACATGGTCTCTATGTTAGGTTCTCTATTTTTGTCCTTCTTTTTGATCAATGAACATTACATATTCCTTGATATTTGTAGCCCTCCCATCTACTAACTTATTCTCTGAAAATTTATGAAAGAATGCTCAAAATCACTTATAACATATCTAACTTTTACCCTAGATTTGAGAACAACTAATTTTCCAATGCTCTCTTTGTGATGAACCTGAATTTAACTTTTACTAATCTCTGAACTGAAACAGAGTTTGATGTGATTTTCATTAAATCATGTACAGAAATATGGATGCAGCATTAGAACACACTTTTACCGTTTATTATTTTCGTGCTTTACAATTTGGTAAAAGTCGAGTTTAGCTTTGCAGTGAAACTAACTTTTGGAAATGAATTTTTTAGATCTAGTTTTATAATGAGTGAAAATTACAAAATACACTGTCGGAGGACCTTTATTTCACACCTTTTGATATATAATGGCTGATAGTGGAGAAGGCTTTGAAAAACATGGAAAATGTGAGGCTAACTGATGTAACTAAAAGTTAGTGAAATGCTTTATATAATCAACAGATACTATGTAAACCACACCTATCATCTCATAATGGCAGAAATTTGTTACCGAAAAAAACATTTTTTTGATGTACTGTTGGTGATTGTGTGGATCGAATGATTGCTGGGGAGGGTGGGTGGTGGTGCTACCAGCATCCATATGTCATGTTCATTTGCATTTTTTTATCTTTAATATTTTTTTGTCAGTTGGGAAAACACAAAAATCATGAGTTTGTTTGGTATATTTCAACTGTAGCACTGGATGGAGAATTTATGGTTTGTGTTGATATCTATAAGTTTTTCCTGTACCTTTATTTTAATTAAAAACTTTATTTTCACCGTTCTCCGTTCCCCTCCCCACTAATGATTATTTAAAGATAAAGAAATAAAGGTCTTCAACCGGTGTTTTTACTAATATTCAATCACCACATAACCAAAACAAAAGCAGTTATATTCAAGGATTGATTTGTTCAGGAGCTAAACTTAAGTTTTACCCACAATTTCCTCTTCATTTCTAAATCTTGCTATGTTCTGTTGATTTGTTTTTGTTTAGACAAGTAACAAGTAAATCAATTTTCATTAGTAAATAGCCTTCCTCCAAAAGCAGCTGCATTCTTTAAGAATTTAAATATTTTCTTTTAACATGACACTCCTGATCTTAATCCTTTTCACATAACAGAAGCTCATGACAGTTCCTCAACTATGATGCCTAATATTAGAACATGGCACTGTTCCTTGAACAGTTAACTGAGACTTCAAGAATGTCATGGCTTTGATTCATAGCACCAAAGCCTGTCTAGTTGTATCAACAGAACCATAGCTCACCTTGTGCAGCTGCTTACACCTGCCACTTGGTGCATCATTTACATATTTACTGTCAAGAGCTAGTTTTTACTTTGAACTGATTTTGTAAAACTTTCTTAAGTTACTTGTGAAGCACTGGTAAAAGCTGTACTTTACTTATACTCTTCTGTTTGACGATAACAGCACTTTACATGGATTTCATGTATTGTTTGGGCTTCTCACCTGTAACACTCTACAGGTTTGTTTGTTTACAGTCATTCAGAGAAAACGGTAAAGTTCTTAACATTAACTATGTTATAATTCGGCATTTCTTTCCATCTATATTTCATTCATTATCATCTTGAATCTCACACAGTCGATCAAGATGATAACACTGTTTAATGATGATGAACCAGTATGTACCAGAAATCTGCCCAAAACACGCATCTGAAAAATTTAAATCACTTAATTCATATGACCTTGGTATTAATTTCTATCTTCTCACCATGGGTGTCGATATGAACAGCCCATCGCTGCCATATACCACTCTATAGCAACACTGGCTGTCCATAGAATGACGAAATGTGGGTATGTTTAATTGAATTTTCGCAGAAAAATCACTCACGGGTTTTTCGAAGATTTATGAGTATTTCTCTAGTTTCTTTTAGGGCAAATCACGATTTATACTGCTTTCGACAGGCAAATTTGGCACTGATTTTGTAAGGATCCCTGCATATCTTTATCAAGCTCACGTACTTTCACAACTTTCACATGTGATGTCCTCTATTCCTAGACCACTACAGTCTTTCCAATTCGCTTCCAAGAAATGATCGGACATCTTACCTTCCTCACCGTTGCCATTTTTCACAAATCTAAGCAATGCCCGTTGGTTTCAAACCCCACTTCCCATGTATACTTATGAACGCAGAATTCGAACTTCTGCGCTCGACCCTTGGCGGCCCATGCATGCGTCACGGTCAGGAACACTAACTGCTGATCTCTGGGGTCTTGTGAGTGTCTGTATACCATCAAGCCTCCGGCAGACTAGGGGTGTGTGCGTGTGGGATGACGATGCTGTGTATTGGTCAAATGCTAAGCAAAATAAATGATTTCATCGCGTGTAGTGATGGGTAAGAGGTTATCTTCTCAGAGGTGTAAGACTCCGGAGGAACCGGGTGTGTCCCATGATTGCTTCTGTCAAGCTCTCGGGTGTGTGTGAAATACGTGTCTTCTTGTTTGTCCCACAACTTTTGTGCTGTCAATGTTCAGTGTGTGCTACTGGGCTTCAAGATACATAGTGGGTGTTGCATGTTGAGATATTGCTCACTAGTGACGATTCTCGGTGACATATCTTGTTCCTTTTGCAGGTTGGGGATGTGTAATTTGTGTGTGTGTGTGTGTGTGTTTGAGGGAGTAGTTGAGCACGGTCTTGACGGAGTGTATTTCCACCCTCTGGGGAGCGCTGGAGTCTATATGGGCCTGTCTGTCTAAGCAACATTTCCAAAACTCGCTTTTTTCTTCATAAGGCCAGCTCTCGAGCCTTTCAATATTAACATGTGGCTAGGCATCGTGCAGCCTTTCTGGTGCTGTCCTATATACACTTTTCCTTTACATAATGACTGATAACATTCACTCTTTAATTTCAGTGGTGTGCTCATCTCTGTTTTGTCTCTAAGCTTATACACCGCAGATATTATCCCCTGAGCCTCAAGAAATTTAGAATAACATTAATACTTAAATCAGAAGTATTAGGTTATGATCCAGAGTTAACGACCCACCTCCCTCTTAGAAGTTCCGGGAAAATGGTATTCGAAGGTATTATAAATCTCAGGTTAACATGGCGCCTGGAAGATATCAGTACCCTTTAAATGCAGACATAATTTCCGGAGAGTAGAAACAAAACCCTCTATAAATATCATCTCTATAAAATAGAAATATAGCAATCATCCGAGGCCTAGGAGAAAGCTATAGTCATATGTCACAATATGAGGTCTTCATCACAGATGGAACGAATGATTGCATAGAGTGTAACTAGGATACGCCGTAAAGTTACCGAGAGACCACTGTGTATCTTGCCTGACCAGGGTACCCGCACAGTCATCATAAACTCCGCAGATTAACAGACTTATTATTGGGTGATGTTCCATACAGCACTGTGACATAAACGGCAGACGTACATTCCCATTCTCCCAAGGAACATGCATATGGACATGTACTAACCGGACAAAGCCGTATAAATCTTCCTCTCAAACGCCCATGGTACCCTGTAGAAAAGGGAGGCACCAACTAGCACCCAGTGGTGATGAGGAAGTAGAAAAAGAAAATGTAACAGCAAACAGGCTTTTGTCATGCCCTTACGAATGCCGCCTTTACAATTTGGTTGTGTCATCGTAGAGCATTATCGCGTTGTTTGTGAAATCAAACATGTATCGTTGTAATTTATGAAACTCTTTTGCAGTTGTCTTTATTTGCAAGAATCTCTAGATATCCACTCGTAATACAAGTGAAAAAAACTATCACGCATTACTGACGTGTTTACTGTATGACTTAAACCATGTTTTCTCATAAATTTTGTCATATCGGAATAGCCGAAGTCAAGATACTGAAAGAGCATGAATCTTGTTATGATATAAAAAGCAATCGTACAATCCGAGGCTATTGTTGTACCGCCCACCATCAACTTGTATATATGAAAAGAAAACTACATAAATATTCTGATCATGCGTGCACTCTCGATTTAGTCCATCGTCAACCTTATTGTTATTCTGAGACGTTCAGGGTAACGTTATTCTCAAAGCGAGGAGGAAGAAGCGAAAATTCCCCATTTGAAAACTTATGCCAACAAATTTTTCTTAAAATACCTTTTACCCTTGTTAAAGTGCAGAGGGAGGGAGGGAGGGGGGGGGTCGCTTGTGTTTGGGTCCAGCCCTCACAACAGAAAATAGCTCTGGCACTGAACAATATACTCTGGGTAGGAGATATGGATGTAAGGAAGCTTGCCACTTCGAGTTGCAAGTTTGCCACCTTCATGTACTCTTATGCTGGGTGAATCTACCTACGGTCACGGGAAAGAAATCAGCCTTCTGTCGAGAGAGAAAGTGAGAGATACAGAGAGAGACAGAGAGAGCTTACTGACGTACGTGTACTAACGACGAGAGTTTGCCATGAGGCAAAGCCTAGCGCGTAGCACTCACAGCAGGAAAATCAATTGCTGTGAAGAACGAATAGTGAGTGCAATATGCGAGCTGTCTAGCGTTACGTGTGTGAAACGGAGAGTGAGTGAGAGAGAGAGTGTTTGTGAAGTGAATGCCAGCAGGAGAGAGAAAAAGAAAGAGAAAGATAGAGTGGTGGGAGCCAATTAGCCTGGAATCCTGGACCGATGGAAACCGCGATTCCAGAGTCGCAGTCCACTCCATTCACGAGGACAATGTGAATCCCGACAGACTGCTCGAATTAAACTCGGGCGCGGGTCTCCTCGCTGTGGAGGCCACGAAGGGCGTGGCGGCCACAGACCCAAGCTGAGGCCAGTGGCTGCCAGACAGAGATAACGTACACACTAGCCTACCTGACAGTCTGACGGCTTGAGCACGCAGTAGTAAAAGGAGTTTGAACACGTTCATCAGTTTCACATCATAGCGAATGATCAGTTAAGTTTGTTCGGGATTAAATCGACACGTCGTCCTATTTTTTTCTTTAAACAAGACTCAACTCTTGGCCATTTGCCACGTCCCTCTTGAAGACTGGGGCCGACAGGAACCTTTAGTAGTGCCATTTAAGGTATTGAGACCCACTCTGGGTGGATAAGGGGTCTGGACAGCGTGTGGGGGGAGGGTGTATAGAGGAGCCCTGTGAATACCCATTCACGAATGACCTGGTTATGAAGCCATACTCCCACCCACCCACCCGCCCGCCTGGCTGCCTTTTGTACTATACCACTTTATTAGACTTATGACGTTAGATCTATCTCTCTGTCTTTCTGTCTATCTATCTATCTATTCATCTATATATCTGTCTATATATCCATCTGTATATCTATCTATCTATCTATCTGCATTCCCTGTCTTTTCTTTTTCTGTTTCTTAATTTTCTCCATATTTCAGTTGGGGCCCGGCCTTGATGTGGACTTTTGTCCGTGACTAGAGCCTTCAGCATAAAAACAAGTCTATCTATCTATCTGTCTTATCTGTCTATCTTTACACACCACGGCATTTTCGAACTCCGCCTGCTTGGGGTTACGCCGTAAGTGAAAACTTACCTTCGTCGACTTTGTATCGTCGGGGTATAACCTCGTCGAACAACTTCCCACCTCAGGGAAGTCCATCTTTTCCATGCTTCTGATTGAGGCGCGGCCTTGAAGCTGCAGGGAGCCCCTGGTGAAGGGATTCAGGGGTTTTATAGTAAGTAGGTAGATGGATAGATCACAGGTTTGGACAGCCAGCCTACAAGGGTTTCATTGACTCTCTCTCTCTCATTATCTCTCTCTCTCTCTCTCTCTCTGCTGCTGCTGCTGCTGCTCGCTTAGGTCACCCTACAGAGGCAGCCGCGTGAGTTAAAGCGACCTTTCCCATTTTCTACACAAGAGTGCCATGGCCTGGTGAAATCCTGGAAACGACTCGCAGTCGGTCATTCTTTTGGGGCTCAAGAGGGTCCTCTCCCGAATTCCATATCAGTGACTCTCTCGACGTCCAGTAGACCGCCTCCGTCTTGAACAGCAGATATATTTCCTGGTGATTGCATCTTCCAACATTATCCTTCCACATCTGACATTTTATCTCGGCATCCAGCAGTTTGTCTTGGCTCCCAGCAGTCTGGCTCGGTTCCCACATTTTGTCTTGGCTCCCAGCAGTCTATATTGGCTCCCAGCAGTCTGTATTGGCTTCCAGCAGTCTATATTGGCTCCAGGCAGTCTATATTGGATCCCATCAGTCTGTCTCGGCTCCCAGCAGTCTATATTTGGCTTCCAGCAGTCTATATTTGGCTTCCAGCAGTCTATATTGGTTCCCAGCAGTCTCTCTCGGCTCCCAGCAGTCTGTCTCGGCTCCCAGCAGTCTGTTTCGGCTCCCAGCAGTCTGTCTCGGCTTCCAGCAGTCTATATTAGCTTCCAGCAGTCTATATTGGCTCCCAGCAGTCTGTCTCGGCTCCCAGCAGTCTGTCTCGGCTTCCAGCAGTCTATATTGGCTCCCAGCAGTCTGTCTCGGCTCCCAACAGTCTATATTGGCTTCCAGCAGTCTGTCTCGGCTCCCAGCAGTCTACCTCTACTCCTAGTAGTCTATCTCGGCTTCCAGTAGCCTGCCTCGACTTCCATAGATCTCTTCGGACCTTTAAGAGTTTATACTGGCCACCAACATCCTTCTGCAGTTTAAGTATATCTTGGCTCTAGCCAGAGTACACGTGGACTTCGAACAAGCTGCACCAGAATCCAACAATTGTGTTTCAGACTTTTGATAGTCGTATCTGCTTCTGTGGGCGTCTTGGTCTGAAGAGCCTCTCCTGGCACCTCCAGCTAAAGTTAGTTCTGTAGCTTTGCATTTTGTTGTCTGTCTCTGAGCAATTGACTGTTCTAACCCCTAAAAAACTGTTCTAGCATTCAACTTTTTATATGTGTCTTCCATTCCTCTGCAGCTTGCGGCTGACTGTTTCATTCATGTCTTAGTTTAGGATAGTTTGATTTGTCCATTAGAAGTATCTTATTTCATCCGTGTGTGTGTGTGTGTGTGGTCTTAGTATCAGTAGCTTAATCTTTTATCCAGTCGACTGTCTTGGATATCAACATTCATTTCTAGCATCCATAATATTTTTGTTCTTGACCTAGAGGAATCAGTGTCAGCCCCTGACTAATTTTGTTCTGGATTCTGATGTGTTTTGTTATCAAACTGTCGATCTTCACCCTCTTCCAGTAGACTTAGTCATTCCGCCTTTCCAGGTGGCTTTCTTGCCCTCTTTCTATTGAGTCTTTTGGTTTCTTCCAGTAGACTCTTTTGGTCTCTTCCAGTACACACTCTTGTCCTCTTCCAGTGGACTCTTGGCTTCGTCCAGTTGACTCTCGAGTCCTCTTCCAGTAGACTTAAAATCTTGGCCCTTCCAGTGGGCTTTATTGCCCTCTTTCAGTAGACTCAATTGGTTTCTTCCAGTAAACTCTTTTGGCCTTTTCAAGTTCACTCGCTTGTCCTCTTACAGTGGACTCGTGGCCCATGTTATGACCTCTGAAATGTAATTTTTCCTCCTCCATGTATAGCTTCCTAATACTGCTCATTTATCCTTCTCCATCTTCAGGGTTGAAATCACAGATGAACCCACTTTCTGACCGAGAGGCTTATCCCTTCCTCTTCAAAGGCTGTAATTAAGAACAAGGAGGGAATTAGGCCGGGCACAGCAGCGTCAGGACATTAGAAAGCGAGAATTCGATAGTTCTACCATGTTTGGAGCGCGGGATTCCGACCCTTCAAAGGATAAAAGTTTCCCAATTAATTCTCTCCCAACCTGCAACATCAACGCGCTTTGGCTGCCGACCGGCTGTAGCAGACGTTTTATTTCTTCCATAACGTTACAGATTATTCATCATACAGTCAGACAGATGGACGGGAACACATATAACAACACATGAATACATGTACACACAACACACATTCATATAACTCAAACTGACGTGATAGGAGAGAGAGGCTCGAAGCTCAGCCTACAGAAACTTGGACCTTAAAGTTTGATGCATTTACGACATATATGGTTGATGGAAAGAGCTGTTCTTGAGAGGAACCAGCTAGATCACATGATTGTGAGAGGGATAAGGCCGGAGGCATCAACATGGTCACACACACCGTTATGACAGAGTCAGTGACACTTAACGCTCCTAAGGCTCGGGAGTTACATCATTTACTTGAACGCTAACCCTCTGTATGGGTGAATAGTCTCAGCGTCTGCTGGTGAAGAGGCTCTAGACAGATCAAAACGGCCGGACATAACTAATGGCGCTCTTACGAACAGTCCTGAAGTGGATCTAGAGGATCCTCAAGGGCTTCCCCTGGCGTATGAAACTTGATCAGTGAAATGGAGAGAAATATTCACTACAGCAAACTCCAGGCACTGTGCGTCTGTCGTTCTTTATTCGCAGAATTACCGAGGCCCAGAATTTGTTAAGAGAGTGTACGTGTAACCTAGCATTCCTTCATTGCTCACAGAAATACCGAGGTCCAGAATTTGTCAAGAAAGCCTAGCCGAGATTGGCACATTTTTTTGACGCACGGATACCCTGAAGTCCAGAATTTAAGAGACCCCATTATGACCTGCATGCTAGGAACCTTTGCTCGCAGAAAAACGCAGAGATCCAGAGTTTAAGAAGGCCTAGGTATAGGTAGCCTAGAATTTGTTTAATTAGAAATGCAGTCCAGAATTTCTCAAAAAGCCTAATAATGGTCCCATACTTAGAAATGCTGTGGTCCAGAATGTCTTTAAATCCCAAGATAGGCCTAGATTATACAAACATCCGCATACATAAAACCATTTCACAAGGCGACCAGTCAGCGAATGGGAAAATTGCGCGGGTCCGTCTCACAATGGGAGGCACAAAACAGGAAATTTCGCTTAGGTAATACTGCAGGCGGCAAGCTGTGGTGGACTTTGATTAAGAACCGTCGGGGATAGTCACCGAATTAGACTCTATTCCCTGCTGAATAGATGGGACTTTTGTGATCAGCAGTTTATATGAATCTAATTCCCTGGCTTAGCAGTTGCCAGAAAATATGAGAAATCCCAGACTCACGACGCTGACCGCCGACGATTTATGGTGCGGACACTCACTGCGTCTCAGGCGACAGAAGCGTATCTTGAACATGCAGATGGGCGGCGCCGCGCCTTTGTGGTAGATAAAGCTACGCAACCGAGTAAAATTACCCCCAAGATCTCTTTGAGGGAATACTGATCAAACGATGTGCAGCCTCTTGCTCTACTCGGGGTGAATGACCTGCCTTTATGGGAAAATGTACACGCTCTCCAATTTGAGAGAGAGAGAGGGGGGAATCGATATGATTTGGAAAACTTAGTGCTAGTTTCTTTATCTTCACTCCCTGGTCGTCATTAAATCATATATAATTTCACAAACAAATGATGTTAAAATTCCCCGATGAACATATTGCTGAACTGATGACAATGTGGAGATGGGATGAGGCATTCAGAATTTGATCTTAGTCCGACCAGCTGGCACCATGCAACATATGACTGAAATCACTGGGGTCATCGCACTGGACATTAGCAGCGCCCCTCATCACGTGAAGCATCACAACAAACTACTAAACTAGAATTAAATTTCTGGCATTCATGGTAATATTTTATGTATTCTTCGTGACTTCCTTCACTTATAATGCTCTCAGAGTTTTCCTTAATGAAACAAGTGGCCTTGAAGGCATCAAGGGCCCGCGTGAAAGAAGAGGGAAGACGCCGGGTGGAAGTTGAAGGAAAAAGAATGAGTCTTTGGACAGTAAAAGAGTGGGTCGACGACCGCCTGGTGACAGAGGATGGGATATATTAGGAAACTATCCTGGGGCGGTGTTGTGGGCCCTTTGTTATGGAAATCAGCTTTTAATGATGTAAACCTGATCCCGGAAACTTACGCCGGTGCTTATGAATACCCCTTTTCTTTGCAAGGTGGGAATTGCCATCTGGGACGCGAGTAATCGGGTCAACGACCTCGATACAAAGAGCATTCTGGGGAAGATTAAGGCAGGTAAGGTTTCCCCGCTAAGGATACACAGGTGACGACAGGGTGTCATCACGTCTAAACCAGGATTACTGTTGAATGGTAAGATTTTATGAGATGATAAACATACGGACGTAGTGATTGTGAAAATATGATTCACCCATGACGATGAGAAGACCCGTGCAAGTGTTAGAAAGTAAAGCAACAAGATAACTAGTCGCCTTAAGGGTAGTAATGGGTATTGTTGATAACAAAACTAAACAAAACATGGCCAAACTCTTCCGAAGTTTGGTCGATGCACGAGTCCACTTTTGTTATACGTCTCCACCCACTTGGATTATATAACTCCCATTGTAAAACGCTGCTCCAAATAAATTAAAGTACCTAGTATAGAAACTCATTTCTAGGCTTGGAGACCAGGAGGCAAAGTCGGCGACTGTGTAGAGTCATCGTGGGTCTGGCAGTCACGCACAGAGATAATGTCCTTCAGGTTCCCAACTTTGCCCTGCACCTCAGGGCGTCGACCTGTCGGGGCCAACACACATACGGAAAAAAATAAACGTAACGAACAACAGGCTCGGGCTGGCAGCGTCATTTTCTCTGGAAGTTCCTTTTCACATCACTCGCAGGGATTTGAAACGTGTTTATGCAACAGATGAACATCAGAGAAACCGGATCCCCCTTACAGAGGGTTGTTTATAACGTCTAAGAAATCCTTTTGAATCGTTCATCTCTTAAGGGTTATATTCATGAACAGAGTCTACAACAACAATCGTAATAACAGATACAAATTTAAGCTTTTAAAGATGAGAAGAATAAGTCTTATCTTGATAGTTTTGCATAATTACGTTAAGGTTTTGAAATGAAGGTAAAGACTTTGGAAAACAACCCATAAGGTATATATATATATATATATATATATATATATATATATATATAGATAGATAGATAGAGAGAGAGAGAGAGAAAATTTCAGTTTGTCTTACAGCCAGTCCGGTTATTTTTCCTCCGTTTTTCGCTTCCTTTCACATCGCCAGCCTTCTGTCCACGCTCCCATCCCTTCATCGCGATATGTCCTAAATCCTTCCTGGTGCTGGCCATCCGTGTCTCTCACCTGCAGATTGTCCCTGGATATTTATGTCTCTCACCTCGTTCCTCGCCACCCGCCCTGGTCGTCAACGTTGCCATGTTCTCCTGACCCATTTTCTTGCGACTTGCTTTTACTTTATTGTTTCTTTCCTGGTTCCTTTCTCCAATCCATCAATTACTTTCTCTTTCTCTCTCCTCCAATTTTTTCTCTTTCTAATCTCTCTTTCATATTTTTCCCCTCTCTCCCAACTATTTCACTTTAACTTTATTCCATTTCTACACCATTTTGCTCTTCATGCTTTTTCATCTCGATTCTCCTTTTCACCTCCCACTCGCCGCTTTGCTCATCTCCCTTTTACTGTAAACGTTTCCTTTATGTGTCCTACACCCACCTTTTTGTACCATTAGTCTCGCTGCTTTTATTTTGTGACCCAATACCGGACAAACTGCACCTCATCATGATGCTGTGGGGCGCCTCCGCCAATACAAAACATCAACCATTGTTTTGACTGGCGCGTTTATTGCGCCGCCGCTGTCAATTACCGCGCCAGGATACCTCGCTCCTTCTCCTCCATGTTTTTTTCCCCCGGAAGGAGGAGTATCTCGTTAGCCGAAATATAGATGCCCCGTGACCGTATCTCATAACTAATGACTAAGGCTTTTTGAATATGGACTTCAGAGCATCTTCTATTTAGATTATCATATCTAATGTATTCCCTTGCCAGGAAGAAAACAAATAACGAGTCGCGAGTTGCCTCTCGACTGACTTAATGCGTCCTGTCGTTTGTTTTTATAGCTGCCAGAAAGCACCAGACCAAATAATTTTTGGGTCATCTACTGGGATGCGTTTTGTATCATTTACAGTCGTGAAGGTGAATATATGTTGTGTGTTGGGGAGGCAGATATTAGGAGACATCCATGCTCAGTCTACAGTCTGGTTTGGGGATGGGTTCTTTCGCCATTGTGAGGCGGGAAGTCAAGAATTTCTTTTTCGTTGACTTGGCTATGATTCCAATTTTCTGCAGGCATAAAACTAATTACAAACTTCCTGGGGTTCATGAAATCTCATATTCAGCCTTGGTCCTCGTTGATATTGTTATTGCTGATGGCCGGGCATATGATGCTGTTTGTCGAAGTCTTTGCTAAAATGCATTTAGTTCTTTTATATTTTTGTTGTCAGCGGACTCATCGTTTTTTGACATTTTTGGTACTAGAAATATGTGCATCTGTGGGTGTAAGTTGGTGGGCCGTTTGTTTTTGGGCATTAGGCGTAGCAGAATTTAGGTCCTTTAGCGTTCCCAGCAACATCCACCACCCGAAAAATATATTTAACACCTTCTTCAGGTATTAATAAGACCACATACACTTTTACTTAGTATGCATGTGGCCCTGTGTGTATGTGTAAGCTAGGGTGTTGGTGGAGAGGGAGGGCGTTTGATTTCTCTTGATTCCTCGGGTGCGGGCGTTGGGTATGCTATGGTGGGAGTTACATGACTACGCTTTCCCTGCAGTTTCACACCATTTGTCTCATGCCCCATCTATTCGCTCTGGGATTCTTCCCCTCAAGGTCTGTATTGGGTAGATTATCGTCTATTATTTCTGTATAGAGGCTCCCGTTTGCTCTGTGAGCTGCTAGTCATTGTATTCCTGCGATGAGGAAGGATTGGTGCGGTTAGCATAGCTAAGCTGTCGTGGATGTTTGGTCCATATACAAGGTATTTATCATGGGTTAGAGAGGGCTGAGCGGCCTGTAAGTGATGGAAATTTCGGTCCCAGGTGTTTTGCTATTTAGAATTTTAACTATTTCATTATATTTCCGCGTGTGATGTTTGTGAAGTGATGTCCGGGGCTTGTAAGTATAGCATCAAATCACAGATGATGGAGACAGGTTGAGGCTTCATTAGGCTCTTGTAGTAGTCTACTGGTAACATAGGCAAGTCTCCCCTGGCGTGGTGACTGTTGAGGCTATGTTAATAGACAACCAGGGAGGTCATTGATTTTACTTTGAGGGTATCTCAAGTACTGGAAGTCGTCGAATATCTTTTGTTGAAGATCGTTCGTAATACTTATACCAGCTTCTTCATGAAGGTAGCCGCAAAGACTGTTGTAACATAGCCTTGGATCGTATGGTTTGGGAGGGTATCTGTGTGCTGGAAGTCGTCGACTCCTTTATATTGCAAACCTTTCCTAACAGCTTCATGCAGTGGCTAGAAAGGTTGTTCTGTAAGTGTTATAGCCCGGGATGTTTATGATTAAGTGGTTCAGAAGACTATGGCTGTCAGTCAAAATGACGTCTAGTTGTCTGTGCTTTTATGCTTTTCAGCTCGAAGCGCGTGTGTGTCAAGCGTCGCATATCGTGTTATGTGACTTTGCTCACTTAGACGCACTGGGTGATTATTAACTCAGTTTCCCTTGATTGCCTCTGCCTTTGTCACTCCTATTGTTAGTGCTGGTAGGACTTCTGTTGGAGCTCTGGGTGGAAGTTTCTTTGCCGTTTATGGTGGGATTATAATTGTGTATGCCCGTACAGGAGGATTTATGTCATTGTCATTGGAACGTTCGCATTTGATTCTTTTTCTCGCGCATTTTCCTAGGTTTGAGTGGCTGTTCTTTCACTGAGGTTATGTATAATTTCTTACCGTAGGATCCTACTAGACTGGGCGTCTGTTAGTTCACACTATCAAGGTGGATTATCCGCCTGATCTGTATATCCGCTGTTGTGTAGATATATAGATATATGGTGAGTGCAGATATACAGGTAGGGAGTGGCTGTTGGTGTTGGGCTGTCAGTGTACTTGAGGGGTATATGTGTAGGTGGAGGTGAGTCTGTGGGCAAGTGGGTGAATGTGTTGGTGCAGGGATGTCTGTGCTATTGATAGGGTGTCGGTGTCAGTGAAGGTTCTGCCTGTGTGGATGAAGGGGCGTGACTGTGTATATCAGGGTGAATTTGTGTTGGTGTAGAGTTGACCGTACAAGTGAGGCGGTGAATGTGTAGGTGAGAGGTTGCTCGTGCATATGGCTATGTACAGTTAGCTAAAGAGGTGCTGTGTGGGACAATACGTTATTCACACCGAGTTTGCGAGTTCAGCAGAGGATCTCCCTCAAGGTGCGCGGGGAGCTCAACTGGGGAAAAATATCCCACCAACTTTTCTTAACAATCCACTGAACGCATTATTGTCCATCGTGCAGCAGTTGGAGTTTGGGAGAAGATACGCGCGAAACTCCACTGCAGAAAATAAGGATAAACAGTGGCGTGTGGCGATATATTCTCTGCGAGTTTCCTGCCAATCTTAGCGATGCTAAACTTTTGATTTCTCACCTATACTCGTGGTGCCTTATGGCCTTTATTAGCAGAACAGCCCTGGTCTCTACGGAAACTTGCAGGCGGCCTTACCCTGGAAGAACTGGGAAATTCTTACCTGTGTTGTGACATCTCTGACCTTGTTGGCTTGTCTGGATGTCATCACGCGTTGCTAAGGCAACAGGTATGTCTGTTATGAAGTGTAAGAAGAAAGAGAGGTGGCATGGGTGTGTGATGTCACCATGGCTGTTTAATCTGTTTATGGACGGCTTGGTGAGGGAGGGAGTGGAGAGCTGTGTAGTTTCTACAGCTGTGAAAAAGGATGATTTTAAGGGTACTAATGCATGGACAAAAGACATATATTCACCAAGCTGACGCGTGCAAAAGTGTGTCCGAGTGGATAGACTGTGTTGAAAAACCTCCTGTAGATGCAGCTGTGTTGAGAATCTGCCTGTATATCTGTTGTTTGGAGCCTTATATCTCTGAAGAAACTCGTAATCCATCGCTTTACACAATGAACGGTTCTCAACGTGGCTAAGCTACTTTCTTTTCTAAAAGCAGTCTCACAGAATTCCGGGATTGTATAGATAAGATATCAGAAATGTACTTGCAACAAACTGCTCAGATACTTTTAACAAATTTACTCCATACACACCATACAACCTTCACCCTTCAATCATCTTGTCTTTCTCCCATTACCTTCCCTGTTCTACCTGTTGTATTCCGCTTCTTAACTACCCAATTAAGAGACAGAAGAGGGCTGTGGCTCTGTCAGCGAAGGGGCGGATGTGCGGTTGAGGGGGTGACTGCACAGTTGAGCGAATGAATATGGAGGGGAGGGCGAATGTGTAGATGAGAGGATGATTATATAGTCTTAACCTCGCAGTAGAGGAAGACCGTTTGAGTGAAATGAGATTCAGTGCAGGAGGAGGTAAAGGGACGTCTGAGGCTTTGTGTTTAGTGGGTGGCAGTCTGGTAAGCTGCTAGCAGGAGCCGCCTTATCAAGGGTCTTCTTTCAGATGGGTGAGAGTGCAAATAGAGGTCCCTGGTGCATGGCTAATGAATGTGTTTTAGGTCACTAGTCCGGGACGGCTCGTGTCTATGTCTTAACAATGCTATCCGTCGCTCACGTCTCTCATAGTCAGTCAAGACTCCGTCACACTTCGATCGCAGGTGCTGACGTTAAGTTAACATCTCATGTAAAATGTGAATATGGTGATTTAGCTTAACGTTTCAGTGACATGTAAAATATGAAAAGATCTGAAAAAGCTTTACTGAATGTTGCATTGCAGATTCTTACAAAGTTTATCTCTTCATTTACGTATGATTTCCGTCAGAAGATTAAGGATCGTAAATTTAGACGACGCGTTCATAGTCGGGTCTACAAAGGTCTGTGTGAAGAAGGATGCGACCTACGGGAATGTATTCAGTGTGTGGCCAGTGTGCCTCGGCGATGATGAGTTCTTAGCGTGTGTGTTACTAAGGTGATGGGTTACTGGTGCATTGTTTACACAGTGTTTGTTATTTTCATCATCAAGGGTTGTTTATGAAACACAAGCTCAGACGTACGTGTTGAGGTTGATACTTAGAATATCTTAAACAAATGGGGCGCGAAACGTGGCAAATAAAGATTTCCTCTCAACCAAAGAACGTTTGAAAGAAAAAGGAAAATTGGTTTTTAATCAAAATGGAAGAAGACCTAACGCCTCTGCATGAAAGATATATAGAGACACTGAGGATTTGAAAACAGTGGATGTAGATCATAAAATCTATTTGTAGAACTCTTCAGAAAATAATGTAAATTCCCAGGAGCTCTGAAAATGTACAGATCAAGCAACAAAGAGGATTCGATATAATTTGCCATTATAGTCTCTCGAAAGACTCGAGTATTTACCGAACGTCATTCTGCAGTCAGAGGCAATGCTCTTTGTCTCAGAACGCTTTTGTTATCTGAGCCAGCAGATGATCTACCAAAACCTCTGACAGCAGCGGAACTGTAAGACTGACATAAGAAGGCATTCCACAAGAACCTCAAAGTCCTCTGTGCAGGCTCCTCTGTCGAAGCGGATCCTGAAGAAGTAGAGCGACACTTGAATTCAGTTGGTATAAAAAGAAGTCTTCCAACAGGAGATCGTTCCAAAACTAGAATCGTAGGCATGATCAAGTGGGTGGCTCTGCCGATGGACTGAAAGGTGACCTTGATCTATTCGGGGAACAATTGTTACGACACACTGAAGAAACCTTTTCAGACGTGATAAAAGTAACCAGCTTATTTGGTAGCCTTAGGTCATCGGTTCTGGTGGATTGAGGGCGTTTTATTTCTGACCCTGTGCATACGACTCATCCGTATTGGGTCGATTTATACGCTAAATATAACCCAGATCAATCTGAAGAGAAATCTGCATAATAACCCCCCCCCTTTCCTCCTCCTCCTCCCTCGAGAGAAATTTGAATAGAAATTGTTTTCGCGGTTTTTATTTTTGGAAAATCGTCCTCAGCGCCATAATTAAAATCCTCCCTCGCATCTCCGTGCAGAATGGGATTTTAGGGGTCAAAGGCATTGAGAATTTCTGGAATACTTTTTAGAAGTTGAAATTATAACGAGAAATGTTTCCCTTATTGTATTTTATTTTTAGAAAAAAAAAAAAAATATATATATATATATATATATATATATATATATATATATATATATATATATAAGGCAAGGCAGCAGGCACATTAGAAAGACGCCTACGTGGTAATGGAATATATGCTATAAGAATATCATTTTAGTGTCGATGGTGAGCCCAAGATTATTTCTGGTGGACGGATATCGTATGAAAGGGAAATTGCTCGGAAGGTTATTCGAAACGTGGTGAAAGGATTCACGTCAACGAATACAGATCAGTCCCGTTTTTGGAAAAAGACAAAGCTGGATTGAAAATCTAAGGAGAAAGAGCTGGGACGGATATTACTCCAGAGAGTAGTTATAGTTACAACTGCCTTGGGTTCCGTCCCAAGAGATGAACTGACATATGTCTTTTGAAAATGTTTTTAGAGGTTTTAATGGTGTGAGGGAAAACACAGGGGGATGTGTTGGAAGTGAAATGCCTGAAGACGACGATATGTGGCATGATGAGGCTTGTTCGTGTAAGGAATGACACTGCCAAAGAAATGAGGTGTGATAGTAAGCGCAGTATGAGTTGACCAAGCTGAGGAGTTTGTGCTGAAATGTTTTGGGAATATGGAGAGGATGAGTGAAGAGTGACTGACAAGGAGGACACACCTTTCAGAAATGGAGGGGGCACCGTGGAGATGGAGGGATGTGAATAAGGAGATTTTGAGTTATCGGGACACAGACATGCAGGAGGGTGAGAGGCGTGCATGGGATAGAGAGAATTGGTGCTGAGCGGTATACAGGGGGCAGCGTGATGTCACTGGGCTGAACCAGGCATAGAAAGTAGGTAGGAGAAACCACGAAATGGTCTGTAGGAGCTTGGCTATGGATAAGGGGCTCTGGTTTCGGTGCATTTTACACGACAGCTAGTTTGTTGATGTGAGATGTCTGTCCAATTGGACAGTTGCTTTCGGGCAGAGACTTCTTTCTTTTTCTAGATATTGGTGTTACATTGTTAAACTTCCAGTCCATTTGGAACTATCCTTCTAGCAATTGACTTACTAAAGGGATCAGTCAAGGACTTAACTATCTCGATGATAGCTTCCTTCCTTGTTCTTGGATAAAACTTATCAGGGTCCACCGTTTTATTTACTTTCATTCCATTTAATGTTACTAGATCTTGAACGTGTATGTCAGTATTTTGTAAAATTTCTCTATTTGCAAGGGAACTGGATCTAGAACATGAGCTGTGTCTGTACTGGTAAACATGGATTAGAAAAAATAATGATTTGAGATCTTCGTCATGTCTTTATTGCTCCAAATAAGTCACTGCTTTTCCTGCTTATTGGACCAGCTAATTGAGTAATGACTCTCTTGCTTTTAACAACATTGTGGAATTCTCTCCGGTTTCTTTTAGGTATTTTCGGCAATTTACGTTTCATAGTGGCGTTTATTGGACAGACTAAAGTTCGTCTGATAAATCGCGCGTGAAATTCAACCCAGGCGAATGCAAAGCAACGAAAACGGGACACTGTGAAAGAAGGCCTCTGTGAAAACTCTTATCGAACAGGACACAAGTTGGAGAAGTACGTGTGTGAGAAGGACCCAACTGGGAGTTGACGTTGTTCTAGTCCTGTTGACCAGACCTCCCCATCAGGAGAACTTTTTCCTGGAAGTTGTTAGAGTAGCGTTTCAGTACATTGATAAGGAAATGTGTGGCAAGCTTTTGACAACGCAGTACATCAGACCAACGCTGAACTCTGCTTTTCAAGTCTAGGTAAAGCACTGAAAGAAGCGGAAAGATCTAACTGAGAAGGTCCAAAGGAGATAAAAAAAAAAGATGGTACATGAATTAAGGGAGTTGAACTATAGAGGAGAGGCTGGAAACCTGTGAGTTGCCCACCTCGGAGGAGAGAAGAATAAAGGGTGTCTTGATCACAGCTCTCAAGTTTCTGAATAAGTCTAACGACGTCGAGCAACGATCAGATCTTCGGCAGACAGAGCTACCGAACGAGTATAAGCAAGGGGTTCAACGAAGAAGCCTTTTTAAAGAGAAAAATGTAAGGAGTAAGGAAATGGTGAATGAAGGCAGCATACGTCAAGAATTGAAGGGGGTGATTGTTGGACGAGAAAGTTCAAGTGATTGGTGCTCCACGAGTGTAGAATCCCTTCATCGTACTGTACAAATGATTAATTTCGAATAGCTAACAAATGAGCAATTACACTCGTGCAGGCACACGGAATTATTCACTGCAGGTATTATATACACTAATGCTGATGCATATTTTCACAGAATAGCTCACACGCAGGCTAAAAACATATACCCGGAAACTGATACATACAGACGTACCTTGCATTTGCTAGTGTGTGTGTGTGTGTGCGCGCGCGCATTCGTAAACAGGAGTAAAGACATGGTGCATATATACAGTGATGAGAGACGGGGCAACACAAGTGTAAAACTCTTTCCTTATAACGCATGAATTACGAACACACATATATTAATCACTTACACACACACACACACACACACACACACACATAAATACAGACAAAGACATATAATTCTCTCAGTTACATCATTGTAACTGTCGCTGTATGCCTCTGGAAACCAGAGTACATCTCCCCTTGATGATATGTATAATTGATCAAAGGATTTCCATGTTAGCTGTCCATTGATTTACATAATTACCCACTAAATGTTTCAAGTTACTGAAATATTATTCCACTGTGGGACTGGAAATCAGATCTGATGTATTTTGTGCAGCTGTGTTAATGGAAAGGCCAGCAGTTCGTTGAAAATGCTTGGTATCATTCATTTCCCCATAACGTAAACAGTAATTAAATAATCTGTCAGAGCGAGGCAGCGACCAGCTCTAGCGCACACGAGACGGGAGACCGTTAATGGTGGCTCCATCAAGGCCGACGTGCCAGTCCTCTCCACACACACACACACACACACTCGACCGAACACATTTATACAACAGCACACACACACACACACACACACACACACACACACACACACACACACACACACACAAATGATGTCTTAACAAAACTTTACGAAGAGACAAGGATAACATAAATCTACTATAATGTAATAGTATTTCTACGTGACAGCTCCTTCCCTCTGTCCCATGCAACAGTCGATTCAGATGAGCACGCTGGTAGCATAAAAGCAGAGTTCAAATATGCACACCCGGCAAAACACGATTTGAGAAAAGAATCTGCTTAGGTATTTGTCATTCTTTAACAAACTACCGTTTAAGAGGAAATTACGCAAAAAGTTATATATATATATATATATATATATATATATATATCTTACATATTCGCCTTTTCCCGCGTTAGAGAGGTAGAGTTA
>JAYMFT010021521.1:0-16399 GCA_038088735.1 Panulirus argus
TATATTCAGGCATGTACTAAATTCTTTTATTCAAAAGTATAAGTAGCAGAGTATCAGGCAGATGACAAAACAGCAATCATTTTAGGTATTCCAAGGGCAACACTGTTATAGTCATTTACTTGTAGTATTATATGCTTAAAGGTATCCCCGTTTTCTGCATGTTTTCTTTCTCCTTGTATGAAATTTAATGTACCATCCACACTCCTCACATATGCCATTTTCTAGCTTTATCACAATGTACGCACATACCATTTTCTCCGACACTAGCTTTTGTGGCTTACCCATTTAGCTGGCAAGTCATATGGGCAGTAAGGCCGTCAACGTGAAGCTACTATAACCACCAACGAAATAATCTTTTTCAGGTGTTCACGGTGTTTCTAAGACCACATACACTCTTATTAGGTATATGACCCATGTAAGACCATCTGAAATTTTTTTGTTATACTGTAGATCTCTGTTGTTATGAAATTGGCAGTTGGAAGCATAGAGCTTGGAAAGATAAGAGGTTTGTTGTAACTGTGTTAACATTTGTACCCTCAAAAGTAACTATGCCTCCATATCCCCAGGTTTGAAGTTATCGTGTGTATCTTTTATAGTTTTGAAGCACTGGGGTCTGTTGATAAAAACAGATGTTACTGATATAACCTCACACATGATTACATTTTGAAAAATGGGGTCAAAACTCCATATTATTTTACAGTCGAACACCTGTTAGGCATTGTCGGTCTCCGCCTGCAAAAGGTAACACCGACAACGAAAAATCAGCCTGTCTCATCAAATGAGTCCACATTTCCCTTTTATTGGAAGTAGCGCAGCCTTGGCTGGTAACACCTGGACTATTTCACAGAAACTGGTTCTGGGGTAATTATGAATAAACGCCACTTATACATGCATCATAAGAACAATGTTACGCAATGTTTTCAAAGGCTTCAGCGTTCATAAGTACAAGCAGGATATGAGGGGAGCTTTGAGAAATTCTTATATGCTTCTTATGTCTCTTTTGATATAAAGTTATTGTTATGCGGATTACATATGGAATGTGATGCTACATTAATGGTCACTTTTACTTAGATATATGATAGTCTGTTTTTGAAGTAACAAAAAGCTCGAATCTATTGCAATAAAAAGTCTATTTCCTTTCTATCATACAGCAAAATCCCTCTCCTTTCTTGTCTTAAAGCAAAATCCATTTCCCTACTTGTCTTAAGGAAAAGTCCATATCCCTCTTGTGTAAGGGTATGACCTACTTTCCTCCTTGTCATAATTTACAATACATGTCCTTCTTTGTGTTAACAAGTAATCCATTTCTCATCTTGCTGTAATGCATAATGCATTTTCCTCCTTGTTTTAACACTGAATAGTTTCCTCCAGTCTTAGCAGAATTCATTTCCCTTCTTTCTTAATGTGGAAACCATTTCCCTTTTTTTTCTAAAGAAAGATTCCATTTCCTTCATTTTCTTAACACAAAGTCAATTTCCTTCCATGTCTTAACGAAGCAAGTATTCCCCACCTTGTCTTAAATATTCCTCCCTTGTCTTAACACAGAATTCATTTACCTCCCTTTCCTAATACAACTTCAGTCTCCTTATTTTTCTTGATGCAAAATTCTTCATATTTTTTGTCCTGACGTAGAATCTATTTCCCTTCTCGTGTCATTGCCGAATCCAATTTCCCAATTGTCTTCAGAATCCATTCCCTTCAGGTCTCAATGTAAATTCCAGTTCTCTGATTGTCTTGACACATAACTCGTTCCCCTTTTCATCTCAATTAAAAATCCAATTCCCTCTCTGTTTTGACAAAAAATCCACATCCCCTCTCGTCTCAGTGTAGATTCCAGTTCCGTCCTTGTCTTGACACAGAATTCGTATCCCTTTTTGTCTCAATGCAGAGTCCAATTCCTTTCTTGTTTTGACTCAGAAGCCATTTTCTTTCTCTTCTCAGTGTTGTGTACGATTCCCTCCTCGTCATGATGTAGAATCCACTTCCCTTCTCGCCTCAATGCAGAATCCAATTCCCTTCTAGTTTGACGCAGAATCCAATTTCCTCATTGCCTTAGTGCAGAAATAGTTTTCTAACGTCTCTTAATGATTGAGCCATTCCTCTTTTTTGTCCTAATGAAGACTCAGTTCCCCTCTTTGTATTAATACAAAATCCAATCCCCTTCTATTTAGGTTCTTTGGTTTGTTAGGTTTAATGGCCAGCGACCTATGAGGGAGGTCAGCAGGCCTCCAGCCCTTTGGTCACTGGGCCTCCAACCCTTTGGTTGTTACGCTCCAACCCTTGGGTTATTAGGCCTCCAACCTTTCGGTTATTAGCCCTCCAATCCTTTACTCATTAGGCCTTTAACCCTTGGGTTATTTGGCCTCCAACCCTTTTGCTATTAGCCCTCCAACCTTTGAGTCAAAAGGCCTCCAACCCTTTTTGATTTGTGACCATTCAAAGTCCCTAAAGATACTCTGTGTATCATTACTAATGGATTTAAATGCTAATTATTAAGCTAGTTTTTTGAAGAAAATATAATGATAATAAAGATGAATCATGAAATTTTGTCGAACCGTAGACAAACACTGCCTAGTTTGCAAGGCATTTAGATATTCAAGCTGCTGAAAGGGACTGTGAAAAGACGGGAGAGGTTATATGAATATAGTATATGTATATAAAACACAACTAACAAATAAGTCGGCATGCCACCATATTAGCACTGCAATGAGACCATCTCTGGAGAAATACCACCCTTGCTCTAGACTAACAGTGTAGTAAGTGAGCATGTTCACCTACCACAAAACAACCCAAGAGCATTAGTAGCCACACCCAGACGTTACCCCCAATGCAAAACACAGGTAACGGACCACCATATAATATCTTATTCCAGTTTCATTGGGAAAATTATACATGTGGAATGGATATATAACTTGGTATTTTTTAAAATAACTAAGAGGGCCCTATGCGAGTGCATTTGGGTATAATTTTATGGATTTGGTTTTTGTCTGTCTGTTTCTCTGTGTGAGATTATTGTTTGTGTTACGGGCATGTCTTTTAACCATGCATATGTGTATCATATCGAGACTCCTATGTGTGTACATATACACACACATATACCTTAACTTTTGTTTTGTGTTGAAGGCTCCAGTCACGGACAAAAGTCCACCTCAAGGCCGGGCCCTAATCTAAATATAAAGAGAATTAAGAAACGGGGAAAAAAAGACAGGGAAAATATTTACGAATTTTTGAGAAAGTGAAAGACCTGTCTTTTGAAATGAGCAAGGTCATAGTTATTGGGAAAGATATGAGAAGGTAGAGAGTTCCAAAGCTTCGACGTGTAGGATAAGAAGCATTCATCAAAATAGCACAACCTTGAGCTGCCGATAGCCATACAATAATCATGTGACGCAGCAGCTTACCGAGTATTACGTGGTCTAGCTAGTAGTGGGGGCACACAAGCAGCCAGCTCTCGGGAGCAAAAACCAAAGAAATACCTATAGAAGAGGGAGAGTGAACCAACATTACGGCGTAAGGCAAGGGAGTCAAGTTTGGAAGTTAGCCTGTGACGGTTTATAAGTCGGACCGCTTTGGACTGATCTCTGTCAAGTAAGGAAACAGCTAGAAACATCCCAAATGTAAGAGTAGTGCTCCATACAAGGACGAATCAATCCCTTATATAAATGGAGCAACTGTTAAGAAGAGGAAAAGTTACGACATCTAAACAGGACACCCAGAGGAAGACTTAGCTATTCCCAAAATTTGGGGTTTCCAAGAAAGAGTGGATGTTACAGTAACACCAACAATGTTCTCTGAGTCAAGAGGTGGAATTACAAAACCGTCAAAGGAGATACAAGAGCTCTAAGGAGTTTTCGATAGAAAGATGGGTAGAAATTGGTTCTTGGAGGCATTCAACTTAACAAGATTTTGTGTACCCCTCTGGATATCCTGTCCAAGTCTGAGTTTATTGTGGAAGCTGTGTCAAAGCGAGGTGCAGATCGATTGAGAGAAGAGGGAGCAGAATTGAAGGATGTGAATGAAGGTAGTGTTAAGTCGTCAGCGTATGAGTGCATTGGATCATTTGTGGAAGAGAGAAACTAGTTGAAAAAAGGAGAAAAAGTGTACGAGATAAGACAGACACTTGAGGGACACCGCTGTTGGAGAAAAGAGGGGAGGGTGATCCATCAACAATCACAGAGATAGATCGGCCGGAGAGGAAGCTAGATATCAATGAGCAAAGTGAGGGAGGGAAGCCAAAAGAGGGGATCTTAGAGATGAGACCCCAAGGCCACACCCTGTCAAAAGCCTTAGATATGTCAAGGGCAACTATATATGAATCCCCAGAATCTTTTAGGGATGATGACTAGACATTAGTAAGATAGGAAAGAATATCACCATTGGGTCTCGCCTTACGGAAGCCATACTGGTGTTCAGACAGGAGACTGTAATTTTCGAGGTGTTTAAGGATATGGGAGTTGAGGAGGGACTCAAAGACTTTGGAAATGGTAGATGTCAAAGGAACAGACGATAGTTATAGGGGTCAGAACGATCATCCTTCTTAGGGATGGGATATATCAAAGCATGTTTCCAAGGAGAAGGAAAAGTTTTGGTTTTTAAACAGAAACGGAACAGACTAGCAAGCACAGGTGCAAGTTCAGAGGCACACTTTTTCAGTACCCAGGGATGGATGCCATCAGGACCATAAGCCTTGCTTGTTTCCATGAAAAGAAACTGCTTTTCGAACATTCCGAAAAGAGATTACGGCAAGAGTCATTGGATTAGTAAGAGGGGCATCAGCGGTGAAGGAATGTTAGAGTCATCCAAGGTGGAGTTAGAGGAGAAACGGGAACCAAAGAGAACAGCTATAGCACCGTCCGAACGGAAAAGTGATGGAAAGGTAGAGCGACAGAAGTCAGAGAGGGCCTTAGTTAAAGACCAGAAAGACCTATCAGTGGATTACGAGGAGAGGTTATTGTACTTCTTTTGAATAAAATAACTCATCGCCTCACGGATAACGTATTTGCAGTGATTACAGGCAGTGATGAAAGCTGAATGGGAGCCAGAGGAAGGCAAGGTTTTCCAAGCCCGATATGCCTGATCCCTTACCTGAAAGTCTCAGAACAGGTACGGTTGAACCATAGATTGGATGAGGAGGTCGTCTTGGAGGAAGGAGGAGTAAATGCTTCTATTCCCTCAAGAATAACCTCAGTTATGCGTTTGGCGGAGACAAAAGCATTACCACGTAAGAAACGGTAACTTACCTATGGAAATTCAGGGAAGGAGTTATTCCAATTATCATTGTTGAGGTGCCAATGATTACGCTTAGAAGGTCCTGCTGGAGGGGGAGGTGCCGTTGGAATAGGAACATTTATGAGAGTGTAATCAGATGAACCAACTGGGGGCGAGATTGTGTATTTACAGCGGCATGGGCTTGAGGTGAAAAGCAAATCCAGATTATTAGGAGAGTGGTCACAGCGGTCAGGTATATCAGTAGGGCGGGATTTAATTTGCTCTAAATCATTGAGAATGGAGAATATGAGGGCTTCAATCCCTCCACCAACTGTATGGGAGGAATTCAACCATTCCCTATGGAGAATATTAAAATCCCCAAGGTAAAGGATCTCGGCTTGCGGGTGAGAGGATGTCATAGTCTCATGGCAGGAGTTTAGATAGTCGAAGAAGGATACACCGCAGTATGTACTCTCTAATCTACTTAAGGTATCTAACGTGGCTGGAGATACGGAATCCTCCAATAGGATGAGTTCGAAAATAGTGCAACGTTAGTTTATTTAAAAGCATGTCATGATATCTATATCACTGTACGGCTATGGTGATTGCAGGGAGAGCTGAAGATGACGTCTGCGATGGAGGAGTTGTGTGAGTCGCTCTTCCTGGACCAGGTACCTGACACCTGGACGGCGCGGGCCTACGCCTCCACTTTTGGCCTCACTGCCTGGTACGCTGACCTCCTCCTCAGGATGAAGGAACTGGAGACTTGGGTCGGTGATTTTCAGGTTAGTTTAGTGGAGATTGACAATGTATCTGCAATTATTGTACGTTGTGAAGACATGAGAGTATTTATAACTGATGTTAACCTTGAATGTGTCTTACACGATCTCTTTTACCTCTGGATATATTATACTCATGAATTTTAGTAATGATTTATCGCCTTTACCAGATCACCAAATATACTTTCGATGAGTCTTTTTGAAAAACAAGAATAAAATATCTTGAAAATATCTGGAAACCTATCTTTAGTAGAAATCTTATCAAAGATAATATCACATTTCATAGACACGCCTAGTCCACAAATACTACATTTTTACAAGAACACTAAACCTAACCCACATATACACTCGCTATAGGCGTCGTCTTAGATACAATTTCTTGATGTTACTGAAGAGCCTGTATTCTGGTCCGTTCTAGTATTAGTTTACCAGCAGCTTCTCCTCTGCGTCAGGTACCTCCGTCAGTATGGCTGGCCGGTTTCTTCAACCCGCAGAGCTTCCTCACGGCCATCATGCAGAGCATCGCTCGCAAGTGTGAGCTGCCGCTCGACCAAATGTGTTTACAGTGTGATGTCACTAAGAAGAACAAAGAAGACTTTACGTAAGATCGATGTTTAGTTTAAGGTGTACATGAACAATGGAATGCTTGATTTCATTCATACCATAGCTAAAGTTATCCAGTTTACACCATAAACAATCCATCTACTGTATATCATAAATAGCTTCATCCACCGTAGCCAGAGCTGCCTATCCACAACAAAGCGCACAAAATCTTCCGTGGTTTCCGCCTCACACATCCCAGCTTAGTCTACTGACAGCACGTCGCCCCCTATATACCACATCGCCTCAGTTCACACCATCCCGTGCACACCTTACAACCTCCTGCACGTCCGGACTCCAAATACTCAAAACCTTCTCCAATCTATTCATCACTATACAGTTTGCTCTCTCTTCTTGTCGCCTCCACTTGTGGCACATACGCCCTATTTGTCAACGTCTCCTCACTCATTTTCTCCAAATGCCCATACGATTTCAGCACACCTCTCCAGCTCTCTCAACCATACTCTTCTGAAGATCACACCTCCCTCTTCCCTATCATTTCTTAGTCGATCATCCCTCCCGACACCAAATATTGCCCTCAAACGTTTTATCTACATATTCACACTCCTCAACACTTGTTCGTCTAAAGCAATTTTGTCCAAACTGGGGAACGTGTACCCCTGGGGGTGGGAAGGTGTACTTCTGGGGGAACGCAGCATTAATCAAAGTGGTATGTGAGATAATGATTTTTTTTTTTTAACTATCACATACAGGTCATACGGCATTTTGGATACGTGACTTTACGAGGCACGTGTATGTATGCATGAGTGACTGTTTCAAAATGTTGAATAACTGAATAACCACAACACTTACGCAATTTTCAACCGAAATGAATGAGCTAGAAAGAGATTGAGGGGAGATGGGAGTAAGAGGGAGGGAGAGGAAACGGGACGGGACGCTTACGAGTACAGTGCTGAACTCCTCGTTCGAGTCATGCTTGCTCACTTTCGTCTTAGGAGTGAAAGTGTGAATATCTCTTTTTCAAATTCACATATAAGCTTACAGACAGTTATTTCTTTAGCAGCAAGAAGTGTGGATAGATGGTTAAAACGTGATAGCTGTAGCAGCCGCAGCAGCAATGCAAGTGAAGGAAATCAAGCAGCTGTGAAGAAAAAGAAAACAGACCCACCGAAATATCGGCAATGCAAGGAAGTTTATGTGCTTTTTTGGATTTACATCTACGAATTCTGATCCTCAGGAAGCTTTGTGCCTCTTTCATGGGGAGAGGTTGGCCAACAGTAGTATGAAACCAGCTCACATCCAACGTCACCTTAACATAAAACATCGGTGTCATGTTGGTAAACCCACGAAGGTTTTTAAAAGAAAATTTCCGATTTTAAGCGTTCCCAGACACCAGTTAAGAAAGCCTCCACAACATCTTGCAAAGCTCTGGCAGCATCCTTAGCTGTATTTTCATCAGTTTCTAAAGCTAAAAATTTCATTTAATACAGCTGAAGAACTGATATTGCCAACTGCAATTGCGATGGCTGAAAGAATGCTAGATAAAAAGGCAGTTCACCAACTAAAGGTTGTTCCTTTGTCACACCAAACTGTCTCTCGAAGAGTAAATGAAATGAGTACAGATGCTATCGATCAAGCTGTGAATAAGCTGAAAACAAGCCAGTCTTTTTCACTTCAACTTGACGAATCGACTGATGTCAGTGGACAGTCTCAACTTGTTTCATTTGTGAAGTTCATTGATGGAGATGATATCAATGAGCATGTACTTTTTTGCAAAAAATTAAAACAAACAACTGGGGAAGCCATTTTCAATGTCATTAACCAGTTCTCTGAACAAGGGCTTAGTTGGAAATCTTGCATTAGCTTATGTACAGACGCTGCTGCATCTAAGACCTGGGAAAATGAAGGGATTCGTTGCGTGGATTAAGAAGGAAAATCCTTTTGTGGAGTTGACTCATTGCATCATTCACAGAGAATCTTTAGCATCCAAAAAAATAGGTTCAGAGTTGCATGGGATATTGAATGATGGCGCCAAAGTAATCAACTTTATAAAGTCAACGCCACTTAATGCTCCTGTTTCACAAACTGTGTGAAAACATTTGGTATGAACACACAGAGCTATTACTGCACACAGACATGCGCTGGCTGTCGAGAGGGAGGGTACTCGCCAGGTTGTTCGAGTTGCGAGATGAGGTAGGTTCCTTTTTATCAACATCGATCTCCTTTTGTTACATTTTTTGAAAACACTATTTGACATGCACAACAGGCATATCTTGCAGACATATTCAGCAAACCGAATCAGTTAAATTTGTCTCTGCAGGGCAATGATACAAACATTTTTAGCTTTTATGATAAAGTTGTTGGTTTTAGAAGGAAGATTTTACGTGTTTTCCTCTGTCAGATGCTTATTTTCCCACTAACAATGATGAGAGAGAGACTGTGAAACTAGTTATTGTGAAACATTTAACCAACCTCATATGTACTTTTAAATCCTACATTCCTAACATATAAGAGATCTGTACAGCTGGATTGGGTTAGAAATCCATTCCTCCCATCTGAAAATGATATGAAGAAGCTTCCTATTTGCCTTCAGGAAGCACAGTTAGAAGTGTGTTCAGACCGTGGCCTCATAATGATGTTCGAAATCTCAATCCTCATACGGTTTTGCAGCTCTGTAAAGAAGGAGCACCCTGACATAGGAAAGGAGGCTTTGGAAAACCGTCTGCTCGTTGGGTCTACCTACTTTTGTGAAGCATCTTTCTTTCTCCAAAGAGCGTTATCAAATCGAAACAGAGAAGCAACCTAAATGTAAACCTGGAACAAAGCCTAATCACGACAGTAGCCTCTCTACCGCCCAGAATGGCAAAAATCATCAGTGAACATCAACCCCACAATGAGTTGTATTAATTTTCAAGCATCTTTAAGTTATTTCGTAAGTTTTTTTCCTTTAGTATACTGAATAATTAATCATTGTACAGAACCCACATCAGGCGAAATTTTGGTATGATTTACATTGTCCTTCTGAATATTGAGTTTAATCAGTCATGGTGGTACTTAACGGTAGAAAAAGGCAACAAGGAGTACAATAAGCAAAAAAGTTTGGACAACACTAATCTAAAGCTTACCCCTCGCATTCATACAACTTCTTTGGGACTTCTGCTCTATCAAACGTGTGCATCTTTGCCTTCTCGGACAGTGGCCTCTCTCTCCTCGCATTTCTCAATGCGCCCAAGACCCTGTTAAACCTCCTCACCCACCTTATAGCTTACCTCAGCCACCACACTTACATTGGCAGCCATGTGTACTCCCGCGTCAGCGAGGTAGCGTCAAGAATAGAAGACTGAATTTGAGAGGGAAAATCCTCACTTGGACCCCTTCTCTGTTTCATGTTTTAGAAAAGTAAAAACATGTTTTAGAAAAGTAAAAACAGGAGGGAAGGATTTCCCACCCTTTTACTCTCCTTCTACGACACGCAGGTAATACGTGGGAAGTATTATAACAAGTAATCGAATAGTCATTTCCCAATTGGGGACGATCATAGCCGAGCGGTTAGCGTTCCCTATTACCATGCAAAGTTCCTGGGTTCGAGTCCTGGCTGTTGGAGGGTATTATGTGGTCTACGTAAGTGCGCGTTCATTTGCACAATTCTATCTCCGTATTCCCTGCGTTATGTAGAAAGCAACTTAGAATGGCAGGAGCTGGGGGCTTGAACACACACAAACACACACATACACACACACCCGCCCTCCCCCTTTTTGTATTTCAGTTTCTAAAAGATGGAAAAGGTGAAAAAGCCCAACTGCAGATCGCTCATCCTCCTAAAACGTTCAGACTGTTATGTCTGAATGTTTGTGGAAGTAACAATGATGAGAAGAAAGTAGAGATAAGTAGTATGTTTGAGGAAAGGAATCTGGATGTTTTGGCTCTGAGTGAAATAAAGCTCAAGAGTAAAGGAGAAGAATATTTTGGAATATCTTAAGGATAAAGTCAGGGGTTAGAGTTAGGGCAAGTGCTGAGGAACGGGTAACACTACTGGTGAAGCAGGAGTTGTGCGAATGTGTGAAAGAGTGTAAAATAGTTAGCTCCAGACTGACGTGGGTAAAAATGAAAGAAGACTGAGGGAGATGATGAGCAGCAAGGTTTTGGGAGCAGCTGTGTGAGTGTGTCAACAGTTTCTATGCGAGAGATCGGATATTACTGTTGGGTGATTTGAATGTAAGAATGAATAATGTGGCAGTTGTAGGTATAACTGGGGGACATGGGGTATTCAGAAGGAGAATAATCATGGTGAGCAACTTGTGGCAATGTGTGCTTAAAAAGTCAAGGACTGGCGATTGGGAATACTTGGTCTGAAATGAGGGACATACAAAAGTGGGTGAAGGAGAAAGAAGGTAAGAGGGCATCATTGGATTACATATTATTTGATAGGCTTGAGAGGGAGAGACACTACTGGATGTGAACGTGTCGAGAGGGACAGGTGGTGGGATGTCTGATCATTACCTGGCGGAGGCGAAGCCCCGAAGGGAGGATGATTACATGGGTTGGGATGGGGCCGAGTGCCGTGCCCAAGACTCGAAGCCATGCTGTCTCAACCCCTGATGGGCTCCCACTTACTCATGGTTAGTAATTTTAACCGCTACACCAGGAAGGTTTTTGTGTCTGTGAATTTGAGTGTGTATGTGTAGGTCTACCTTTCTGTCTATCCGCATGTGTGTTTTCATGTTTTTTCCAACATTGCATGAAATACTATAAACTTTTCCCAGCATTAAGCGGTGATTTTCTTCTCTGAATCATCCTTGACTATAGGCCATATGCGTTCACCATATTCACTTAACGGACTAGTGTATTTCCTATGCTACAACATCTTGTCCCGTGTACTCCGCGTATTATTATTACTATAATTCAGTGCATTTCTCTCTTTTCCTCTCAATGATCTGATCACTTTTCTACATAACAGTTCAAAATCATCGTTGCAATCACCTAATATCATCCTCCTTTTCTCCCATGCATTTCCAAAATCATTCATCACCAACCTATACATTCTACTGTATGTATCGGTCCTAGTCGTGAGTCTATACATTCCTTACATCATCTTATACCAATGATCCATTTATTCAAAGCGTATTTCCTCGCCACTGATTCAGGCAGGTTTTGCCTCAACCCACACCATAATAACTCAGTTACTCTCTATACACCGGTCCCGGTCGGTATTAATTCTCGTATTCTCAAACCTCGTCGTCACCACTGCACCTGGTTTAGCCCAAGTTTGTCATCATTTCCTTACTTACCTATCCGGGCTCTGGTCTCTCTTCTGCAGGTCGGCCCCGCGGGAGGGAGCCTACGTCCACGGACTGTTTCTGGAAGGAGCCTCGTGGGACACAGACAACTCCATCCTCGTAGACTCAAGAATGAAGGAGCTCCACCCTCAGATGCCCGTCATCTTTATCAAAGTGAGAATGAATAGATGGGTGAAAAGGTCAAATTCTGTGACTGCAGCTCTTTAGAACGGCTTTTATGCTCCATAAGCTTTAAAGGCATTTCTTTCTGAAGTTTCGAGAACATACCGTAAACATACAAGGTGGTAATAGAGGTTCTAGCCTACAGACATCATCCTCACGGGGAAGAACTACCGTCATGACAAAGGAGTATTAGAATGTTGGCCAGAGAGGTGTTACAGCCTCCGTCTGAGGACATTGCTGGTCAAACATTCTCTCTCCATAAAAACTAAACTTATGACTTAAGCTGATTTTCGTGTCATGTCTTCACACCCTTTTCCTTACCTTCCTTTTCCCTGTTATAAATCACATATCTATCTTCCCTAGCATTTACAATTGGTTCCTTTTCAAAAAGCAGGTTTTCCACCTCTTCAAAAAATCTCAAATTATTCACTCCTTTTTTACTCTATCCTTCTTCATGACAGTTGTCGTCCATGGCTGCAGTCTTTGATTTAAGAAAAAGAAATTATGGTAATCTATTATTAAGCTTCTTTACATCAGGCACAGATTTGATTCACCGTCGTAGGGTTTTTTCGTAACAGATTTATATGTGGCCTCAAGTAGGATGACATATAGTGCTAGCGATGCTAGTTCAGTTTGGGTATGATATAATGGTGATATATGAACATACTTACCCATGCAACTGAAGGCAGCCGTGTGTCTGCATGATTATGCAGTGCATGCGGATATATTTGTAAAATTAATTATGTTTGTTTGCCGAAACGTTTGATTTGCTTGAGTGGATGTAAGAGAGCCAGCTATATCGTCGTATCGATAAATAACGTTTGCCCTCTCTCCTGCAGGCCATCACGCAAGATAAAGCAGAGAACAGAAACCTGTATAAGTGTCCGCTGTATAAAACACGTCAACGGGGTCCCACCTACGTCTGGACCTTCAGTCTTAAAACGAAGGAAAAACCAGCGAAGTGGATCTTGGCCGGGGTGGCTTTGCTGCTTCAAGTTTAACCTTACCCTAAGGAGTCTGCCGTTAAACCAGTGTTCTTCCTAGGGCCTGTGCCGGCTCTCTTTTGATTGAAGTTCTTCATATTCCTGTGGAAGAACTTTGATCCCTTTGTTTCCGTCCGAAATATAACTATCTTCGTCTAGGCTCTGATTTTCCATTTAACCACAAGCTTTAACCAGTTGTTATCCCTGAAGCTATACTGAACCTCTTACAATTTCCCACAGCTTTCTTAATCATATCCAGCCTGAGGATGACGCTCTTTCTTCAAGAGGAAAAAATTCTTTTTTTTTCCCAAGAGTTTAACGATCTTCTTCAGGGGTCACCCTAACCATCATCTTCCTCCGGTAGAATACCGAACCTCATCACTCAGAACTCTATTGACTTTCAAAATCAGAGAGCCACGTATGAAGGATCACGTATCACGAACTGCAGTGTGTCTGCTCATCATAAGAGTTGATATTTCAACTGCGAAATGTGAAAGCCTGAAGGTTAGAGAGAACGTGTATAAGGATGAAGGGATTTACGTCCACTGAGATGAAAATAAAACATAATTGATTTACACGTTATGAAATCCCTCACATCATTGCAACAGGATTCTTTTTTTTATTTATCATTCAAAGTTTATTCCTGTTCGATCCCTGATATAGCCACGGTTTCCATTTTGCAAATTCAGAGAAAATGAAGCCTATTATGTATAAGTAAGGGCGGGCAGTAGACCATGTAGGGGCTCCTTAGTGATGTACGCATTAGGTATAAATTCTGAGCGTGCCACATTTTGGGAATTGAAGAGCGTTTGGGATCGGAAGCTTCCTGGTTTCAAGTCTTTTCTTTCCTTTTCTTTTTTTCTTTTAAGGAGACAGTTTGTAAAAGAGAAGTAAATGGATAATATTGATTTAGTAAACAAGTGTAGTTAAGCCAACGTATAAAAGCGCTGCTCTGACTTGCCAGGGTAGTAAAGTTTTAGTGTAGCCAAAGGAAAAACGCTCAGCGTCAGTTAGAGATTTAAATTGTCCTCATGTTTGAGGCTGTTTCGTCACTGTTGATAGTATTACTCTGGGGAATGATATGGCCTCTAGTACAGCCTGAGCAAGAAGGTCTGGCACAGACTCAATTACAGTCATTACGAAATCTGCAAAGACGAAAATACCAGAGAACAAATGGGTGAGGATGTTCTGATGATTTGTTAAGAAGCAAGACTGAAAGATAAGACAGCTTAATAAAGCTGAGGAAACATTTCAGTGATCATAACAGGTATCATGAGATGAGATAGGGCGTTACATTTCTAAGAAATAGAGTTTATGAATATGAATAAATATTCAGTTTAGTGGAAATGAAATAAATTCTGATGGGTCTTTACTAATTGTACTAGAGGTTGTACATTAAGAGGAATTTGAAGAAAAAGAAACTTTGCGTTGCTGTTCTTACATTCAGTCGCCGGTACTTCAAAAAGAATGTCGGAATCTATTACTGAGATTGGGCAGGGACAGGAGAAGGGTGCAAAAGCAATATCGGCAGCTGTTTAGCTGGAGGAAAGGAAATGTAGCGAGAACAACGTCGGCAGTTGCGCAGTTTGAGGAAAGGACTACACACACACACACACACACACACACACACACACACACACACACACAGATTTTTGGCGGTAGTGGAAAGGGAAGTTTAGACAGAAATTTCGGCAGCTGATCAACAGACGCAGAGCAAGAAGAACGATGGAGAGGAACATAGAATAAGGGTCTTACACACAAAGGTTAGGAGAATATTAAGTGAAGCGAGTGAAAGAACAGTATGCTGTATTAGAGATGAAACTATCAAGGAAGTTTTTGGGCTGGTTGATGGAAGGCTCAGAAAAATACATGGTATACAGGACCAATGCTTGGAAGCGAAAAGAGATACTATAGAGAAGATCTGACACAAAGTTTGACGCTACTACAGTGGAGGATCCAGTCCAGTCGAAAAGTGAGTGGCACCAAAATTAGAAAGATTAGTGAAGCAGGAGATTGATAAGGAAAAAAAGGAAAATGGAAGTGGAAGTGAGTTATGAAATGGGTGAGGCGGCGAAGGTTCCGGGAGCAGTGAAAAATCTCTGGAAGGAGAGTTCGTTACCTGACGGGTGTGGTCTATCAAGCACTGGAAAAGATATTCAGAAAGCAAGTGGATGGCTTCCTCTTACGAGAAATTATCTGAATGAGAAACAGTTCGTGTAATGAACCTCCAAAAATTTCTACGAGATTGTGAACTCTGCTATAAACAAGGGAAGGCTGGTGGATTGCTTGTTTCTGGACCGCGAGAAAAACATTTGACACTTCACCGCAAGGGAGGCAGACTAGGGACTCCTTTGATGGATAGCAAACGACACTAGTCAGTGGAATCTTCCCAAAATTTGTTGAGCTTGCCAGTGGAGTGCCGCAGGGCTCTATTCTGGCACCATTGCTCTTTCCGATTTATATAAATGACTTGCAAGAAGGCATGGACTCCTATCTGAATATGCTTCCAGATGATGCTACAGTCACGAGCAAAGTGAACAGCGAGAAGTATTGCGTCAGCTTATAGGGAGAACTAAACAGACACCAGAGTCGGCTTAATACGTGGTCGTTGAAGTTCAAGCAGAACATATGAGGATGGGTCACAAAGATCTCGATATGAACATTACCTCGCGATAATTAAGCTGCAGGAATCTGTGCGTGAGAGAGACTTGAAATCGTCCCTAATTAGTCGCCTGAGTTCCACGTCAGGATTGTGGAGACAAATTCTTTGCTGAATGTCTTTCATGTACGTGCATAGGTAAGGAAATATTCATCAAACTGTTCACATTCTACATTAAGCCATATCTACAATATATTTCACAAGTTGACTCATTGCATCGAACAAAACACAAAGAATTACTACAGAAGGTGCACTAGAGAGCAACAAAGATGGTACCAGAATTGAAAGCGCTGAGTACAGAGCGAGGCATTAAATTTTCCCACCATAGAGGAGAGAAGAGAAAGGGGTGACCTAATCACAACCATTAAGTTTTCAAATTCAGCATGATGATGTACACAGCGCAAAGGAAGGACTTCGAAAGGTGCAAGGACAGAACAACTAGAGGCCATGACGAAATTGGAGAAATTTCTTTGGCTGTAAAGAAGTATTTCTACAATCGTAGTGTACTAGATGAATGAAAGAAACTGAATGAGAATATGATAACTGCAGATAATTCACAGTAGTTTAAGAAATGGTATGACGACAGAGATTGTTCAAGAGATGGGGCCCCAAGTATGTAAAAGTTCCTCCCTGTACAGTACAAATACATAATCACAAATAGTTAATTACACACTCTCTCTCTCTCTCTCTCTCTCTCTCTCTCTCTCTCTCTCTCTCTCTCTCTTTTCCAGTTCTTTTTTTGTGTGTGGG
>JAYMFT010021532.1:0-16397 GCA_038088735.1 Panulirus argus
ATTCCTCACGCCTCAGTATGTAAGGCGTCCACCTCTATATTTACCAGTGTACTGAGCCAGCAGTCCTCACGCCTCAGTATGTAACATTGGTCAGAGAAATTTCACCTCAGCATTTGCCTCACTCAGCGTCGAAACGTTTCAGATTTTCCAGCGTCTCTTGCAACTTGCTTCCGCCTGCATTCCTGGGCCCCAGAGCAGGCTGGTGGCCATGTTGGACGTGATATCAGTTTCACACAAAGGTAGCAGTATGTGTGCTTTTATTAGCTTGGCAAGAGTCTTTTAGGCCGACTGAAGAATATGCGTTGTGATCATTTAGCTCTCTTTTCTCATAACTATAATAACATTTGCCAATAGGTATACTTTTTCATTTCAGTGCGTTAAATTATATGTAGTTCTACTGATGATATTCATGAACATATCCGAGTTCTTGCAACCCCAAATAGCAAAACATACTGGAACGTCACGAAGAATTGTGAGAGATATTGTTCGTCTCAAACCCAGGAATACTATGCAGCCTTACATCACACACACTGAAAATGATGTACGATAACTGAAACAATTGAAAAACGATTATCTGGTCCACATGTCTGGAACACCATCTGGTGTGCTGGATACAGACTGATGCACACACAGTCAGGGACCGTCTTGGTTACAATTCATTGGTTTGTCCCACGACTCAGCAGCCTGCAGGGACGTCCCACGACCCAGCAGACCACAGGGACGTCCCACGACCCAGCAGACCACAAGGACGTCCCACGACCCAGCAGACCACAAGGACGTCCCACGACCAAGCAGAACACAGGGACGTCCCACGACCATGCAGTCCACAGCGGTGTCCTACGACCTAGCAGTCCACAGGGACGTCGTACAACCCAGAAGACCACAGGGACGTCCCACAGCCCAACAACCCACTCGGACGTTCCACTACCCAGCAGTCCACAGGAACGTCCTACGGCCCAGCAGTCCACAGGGACGTCCCACGACCCTACAACCATAGAGACGTCCTATGACCCAGCAGTCCACAGGGACATCCCACGACCCAGCAGAACACAAGGACGTTCCAAGACCCAGCAGTCCACATGAACGTCCTACGACCCAGCAGTCCACAGGGACGTCCCACGACCTTGAAATCCACAGGGACGTCCTACGACCCAGCAGTTCACAGGGACGTCGCACAACCTGGCAATCCACAGAGACGTACCACAACCTAGCAGCCCACTGGGACGTCCCACGATCCAGCAACCCAAAGGAACGTTCTCCGGCCCAGCGGTCCACAGGGACGTCCCACGACCCAGCAGTCCACAGGCGCTTCCCAAGACCCAGCAGTTCACAGCGACGTCCCATGATCCCCATAATCATCCACATCCGTCCCTCCCTCCAGGGGAAAACTTTGCTCCACACACGACAGTCATCAAATCCCTGCAAGATAAACGTTCACACTGACAATCTGTCTTGGGTAGGTTTCAGCAGCCCGCTGCACTCCACAAGGGCACTCTCTCTCTCCTCTCTCTCTCTCTCTCTCTCTCTCTCTCTCTCTCTCTCTCTCTCTCTCTCTCTCTTTCTCTCTCTCACACTCTCCACATCTCTCGTTCTGGGCAGCTCCTCATCAGTCTCCCTAACAGATGCTTGTGCCAGTTTGGGCTTCCCTGAATGCGCGTCAAAGGACTTAAGATTATTGTTAATAAAAATGCCAATATTTCTCATTTTTGATTGCTAGAATTGAGTGGATGTACCTGATCTATCGTATGAGTACTGGGAGTGGTGGTAACGATGATAGATAGATAGAGAGATAGACCGATACATACGAGGTGTGATCAGTGCCTGTAGGTGGCGCTATGGTGGCAGCTTACTAAGCTGATGTGTAAACGAAGGAGGTATGTCACCTCATTCCTGCATGCATACATATATACATAGAACTGAGTATGATATTCATCGCATACAAATGTATGTATACATTATTGTAAAGATGAATATAGTGATGCTTTTACCATTATGCTGAGAACATTGAGAAATAGACATACTGTATACCTGTAAGACTGTGTGTGTTATAAAGTGAAGCTTTCTCTTAACACGTGAACTCGTATGGTGCCTACACAGTCTCTTTATCTGATAACGACAACTTACAGCGTGAGATCTCTGAGGAGTTTGTGGGCGGCGTGGGCCTGGCTGGCAGTCAAGTTGAACACCAGGCACCTGAGGCAGCCACCAGTACCCTTCTTGTACTCCCGCCACAGCGAGTTGAGCTGGTGCATCAGGTCGTCCACTTGAGACGGTGACGATCTCTTCGAGTCGTACTTGTCCCCTGCGGCTTCCAGCGCTGCGTGGAGAGAACCGGCAACGACGCCAGACGCGTCTGACTGGTCCGTGAGCGTCAGGAAGGAATAGTCACTACCCAGCTGTCTGCCAGCCATGGGCGTCATCATGACGATCTTGTGAGCCAGGAAGGACAGCAGGGCCGCAGCCCCGATACCCGCCAGCACCAGATAAGGATCCAGGTAAACCCCATAACTATAACTCGACGCGCCGTACGGGTCGTCGTAGGCACCGTATCCCCCATAACCCGCTCTGTTGTCGCTGCCATAAGCTCCATAACTGTCGCCGTAGCCACCTCCGCCGTACCCCAGCCAGCTCGCTAGAGAACGGCCTTCCACAGTGACTGGGGATATCGGTTGATCATTCATTATCAAATCAAGACCTTCGGCCGCTACAGGAATGCTTGAGGCCAGTTCGGCTCTATATTCCTCAAGCTCTTCTCGACTGACATAGGTATCTGCCACGCTGAGCACGTGATTGACAAAGTAGCGTAAGGATTTCCATGCCGCATTTCTCACGAGGGCCCCGACGATGGAAGGCACGCTGCTGCCCAGCATCCTGCCCGTATTCAGGTCCCCGAGACGACCAAAGAGCGGCTGCATCTGGCCCATTAGGTACCGAGCCAACTCCGGGTCCACCCGTCTCCCATTAACCCGGAGGAAGTTCATTCCGTCACCGAGATCAAGTATTTTCTTGATCAGGTCCAACGGCAGCTTGTCTGTCCGCTCCTGCTCTTCGTATTCTCGTTCCAGGAACTCGGTGTAACCGAGGACCATAGACTTGAGCTGAGCCCAGGCGTCATTTCTGATACCATCCAGATACTGCTGCAGAACTGTCTTGTCCTGAGCGTCGCCATCGTCGTCCAGAGAGAGCGGACCGTCCCACGCTTTCAGAGGTCTGGAAGTCATATTACTCAGGTCTTTGATGAGGCTAAGTAGAGGTGACTCTGTCTCCGTCTTGATGGTGCCTTGTTCCTCAATGCCACTGAGGCCAAGCTGGAACAGACTAGCCAACACGCTGTTAGTTGTGCTGGCTGTCGGGTAGTGCATGAAGGCAGCTGGAACGTTGGCGGAGAGGTGTGAGGAGGAGGTGGTGGCTTTGGTTGTGGTGGTGGTCGGGTCAGGGGAAGGTCTCCACGCCACCAGTGACCCTGGGACCAGACCTCCTGCTTCCCTTCTGCTGGGTTCTGTGGACGCTGACCCCACCTGAGTCTTGAACATCATCTGGGGGTTCCACGCTGAGGTCTGGCTGCCTACCGCCTGAAGGACGATCAGGACTTGCCACACGGACGCCAACATCTGTGAACGAACAAAGAAAAGACACCACGTTAGACAGACCAGGGAAAGTGTACGTAGTGGCCATAGACAGAAAGTTATGATTGATAGAATCGACAAATATTGATGAAATCAGGATGGTCGTGTTTAATGCAGAGATTTAGTTTCATTTGTTGTCTTAGTTCGTGTTTGCAGAGGAGAGAAATCACACGTGAAGGATGAATGAATTTTCATTTTTGTCTTATTTCAGTATCATTACTCATTATCATCATTACCATTTTGATTATTCATATCTTTGTTATCATCGATAACACTAATATTACTGATAATAACCTATCCATTTTTTGACAGCGTCGAAGATTAGCTTTGTATTCCACAAACCAACTGGATGAGAGTTATAGCACCGAATGGGTCCACTAACTGTTTGGATAACAGTTATGACCGGTATACCAAGTAGGTCTTCTGACGGTTAGGTCTACTAACCGTCTGGTTAAGGCATCGGCTGGGTAGTCCACTAGCTGTCCGGATAACACCGTCTACGACCACCGAACGTCCTGACAACAGTTATGGCAACCGGCTGGATCCACCGACCACAGTCCAAATGATGATAGCAATGGCCGGTACCGGGTGTCAGTCAACCCACCGTCCGGATAACAGTCCTGGCCAGTACCGGCGACGTCCGGTAACCGCACGAGTAGCGCCGGACCAACGGGGTTGCCGGTTATGAACCCGAGCAGCATAACATAGGGTCGAGCGAGCAACCCGTACACAAGGCTTATGTACACAGTGAGGAACCATGTCTTCCTCTTTCTCGGTACGACATTCGTTCGTATTTATACCTCTAATTCTTTCTCCTTCTCGAACTTTACGTGAGCTGAAATTGTGAATAGCTGAGTGGGCCATCATGAATTGTGTACACATAATATCATATGTCTGTAGGGGCAAAGATGGAGGACTGCCGTGGTGTAGCGGTCAGAGTTCCTGACCGTGACGCATTCACGGGTCGCCCAGGGTCGAGCGCATAGGCTCGAATCCTGGTCACGGCAGTCGGTCCACAGGCAACTCAGCTAACATAAAAAAATGATGGGCATGCTGATGTCAAAATAAAAAATAGAAGTCTGGAGGAAAGTGGATGTGTTGGAGCTGAAATGCTTGAGGACAGTATGTGGTGTGAGGAGTGTTGATCGAGTCAGAAGTGATAGGCTAAGGGAGAGGTGTGTGGCAGTGAGGGGAGTGTGGTTGAGAGAGCTGAAGAGGATGCTCTGAAATGGTTTGGACGGATGGACACGCTGGAGTTTGATATCAAATTCATTTTTTCAAGTGTCTGTACGTTTGTGAGCCACTCTTCCACGGCCGGAGCTTTGTGCCTAAAGGTGCCATATTATGAACGTAGGTAGACTCTGGGTTTAAGTTATAAGATACAGTACGTTGGCTTCGATGACCCGTTTTTCAGAAGCCTTATAGATTATACTTGATTCACTACATTCACTGAAATTAGAACGGCTCAGCAACTCCTTTATTAATAAAAAGAGGTCAGGTTCACAGGTATGTGAAAACTTTTTTTATAAGGCCATATTTTCCCGTGCAGCGCCATGTACCCCAACTGGTAGTATTTACTTTGCAAGGTAGAGATGAGGCAATACGAGTGCAACGCTCCGTACCCATCATACACACACACACACACACATACACGCACAAAGCAAGCAAAACCACTTTAGGGTGGGAGAATGACAAAGAGACACGAATTATTCTTCCTTAATCACCACCCGCCATAGGTGTCACCAGATATCAGTACATCATAACTATAACTTCACCCTTAAATCTCAACTCCTTGTAATTCATAAACTTTTAAAGTAATGATTGCTCTTACTTGGCCCGTGGTGTTGGTGATGTTCAGCAGCGTACCAGGTGGCGACGGGGGAGCACAGGTGTCTCGTCTGCCTCACTCGTTCTGAGGGGCTGTGGAGCCGTCACGCAGTGTGTGGGTTGTGGGTGCTGCCTGGGAGTGGGAAACACTATGATGACCCCCCCACTTCCGTCACTTGAGATTAAGGCGATTATCTCTCGCTCTCAGTAGGGATGATGACCATTGTCTCTGTTTGCTAATTGCAAGAATTCTGTTACTTCACTCACAGAAGGAGGAGCAGCCGGTACTCCTTTCCGTCAGCAGTAGGAATATCCGCCGATCCTGCTCACTGTCAGCAGCAGGGACGACCAATACTGCTCACTCTCGTTCCTTACAGAGAATCACTTCGTTTTTTTCATGATCAGTCGTCGAGGTCACTTCCAGCATTACAACCACTACCTCCTGACGGTGTCACCTCCAGCACCACGATCACGACCGCATCACGAGACGGGACCGCCCTACGAAGCCAGCTCGGGGGTCTCTCAGCCTACCGTCGAGGGTCGGGCTGGCCAGTAGTGTGAGGAGGGGCCCTGCAAGCTGCTGACTGACTAGGGAGCCGCCTGAGGAGTGACGACGAGCAGGGGGCCGGAGGAGGGAGTCACTGCTGAGTTGGCTGACCGACACCTACTCCTCCTCCTCCTCTTCCTCTCCCTCCTCCTCGCTCCCCAGCTAAATACAAAGGAATACGTCATCGTCATCAGGCTATCCACGGCCCAGCTGAACTTGTGGACGATCTCAGTGTTCGCTAACGTTATTCGAAGCCATTAGTGAATCGATCACTGTTTCGTCCGCAGCGTTTCGCTCAAGTCGAAATCTCGAATCATATTTATCCTGATTCCGGTGGCTTAGCCTCGCTTGATGAAGTATTCTTCCGCTTTAAAAGAACTCAGTGCTACCCCTCTAGCGCCTACAGTGAACGAAACATTCACAGATCCCTCATTCCTGTCCTTTTATGTCACAGACTCTGTCGAAACGTGAAGACATTGCATCAGAACGCATGGAAAAGTATTTAACTCTCCGGCACAGGCTGCCCGTTAAGGGTAAACAAGTGAGGCGGAGGGAAACACACGAGGCCTGATGCAGGAAACGGGTCTAGAACAGATCTTACCCGTTGCTATTGTCACTCAACGGCACCTGGGAAGACGCCTTTAAGCTGTTGTTAACGTTGGAGTAGATTCGTTTTTTGTTTCATCAAAGGATATGCCGACAGGTGTGTATGTGGTGATTATTTTGTTTTAATCAGCCCTCTCTCTCTCTCTCTCTCTCTCTCTCTCTCATCCCATTGGACGCCGTTGCTCTCCGCTGTGAGACGAAGGCCATTCGATTACTTAAGGTATTCGAATAGTCATTTACCTATTAGAGGTGATCATAGCCGAGCGGTAGCGCTCCCGCCTACCTCGCTGTGGACGCGGGTTCGTATCCTTGCTGTTCGATGTTTACATTTGTGATATATATATATATATATATATATATATAATGATTTACTTTCTTAAGATACATTTGGTGTCATTATTTTCTTTTTTTTTCAGAAGGGTGAGCCAAGATAACTTTTTAGTTGATTATCTTAAATTTATTGAATATTACACACAAAGAGCTTCGCCCATGCATTAGGCATCTTCTGGTGAAAATAAATACAAGTATACAACATAATGTAGACCTCATTGTGTGGAGGTGGAGGCTAGAACTGCAGTGTCAGCCAGGGGTGGTAAACTTTACATAAGGCAGGTCAAGTGTAGGACTGGGTTAAGCATGGGCTTAGAGGAAGAACTCAGCAAGGTTAAATCGGGAGGATACGTCAGGAGCCAGGCGATGTGACCTCCTTCAGGAGCTTAATTTTCTCTGGTCTCCCTGCAGGAGGAGGAGGAGGATCATTACTCCTGCCGAGGGGTCGGTGCTGGAAGTGATGTTTACAGGGCGTTGGTCAACACGCCGACGAACAGGATGACCACCACATGAGAGGAGACTGTGGCGTCAATGATCGACTGCATGTTGATGTTTTGGAGCTCCGTGCCGCGTATGTTCACAGCTTTCCAGAGCTTGTAAGCTTGTAAGCTCGTCCGCCCGTCCGCACCTGACGGGTTGCTGGAGGTCGTGTCATCCGCCTTCAGGACCATAACTTGTTACTCCTACGTTTGTTACACTGAACGATCTGGGTGTTCCGCAGGGAGACGCATCATGAACCACCTGAAGGAGGGAACATCGATGCAGCCCCTATTGGTTCGTTGGTCCAGGCTGGTGGTGGCAGCTGGGGCAGGTGGTCTATCCGGCTACAGCAGGTGGTTGTGGCAGCTGGTGAGGCTGGGGCAGGTGAACGGGTTGCCCACCACTAGGGTGTTGGTCACGTGATCCACCAGCTGGCCGGGTCTCGACGCGCCCATCAGGTTGCCCACAGACGCCCTGTGCGGGGAGGAACAGACAACTTAACAACGCCGGCAAAACCAGTCACACTGTACAGAAGTCAGAATGATAAAGACTACATGATCTTAAACCACTCGGTCATCATGGATGACCTTAATGAACTATGATCGTTTAGGGATCACGCTCTCACTCGCGTCTCGTTGAGGGGGCCAAGTGAGGATTTTATCCTCTAAGGGTGTCCTCTGTTCTTAACGCTACCTCGCTAATGCGGGAATGGCGAATATGTATGAAAAAAAGAAATATATATAAATATATAATGCCCTCCTTGATAGCATGGTTAGAATCATTTATGTGGTAGTTGGGATTTTTACGACTAGGCTATGAAGACTGTTAGGTTTTGACGACAAGGCTATGGAGCCTAGTAGGCCTGAATTTGTTGAGTATTTGGCATATATAGTTTACGTTCGGTTGAAGAAGTCACTGAATTTGTCAAAGGTAAGTTATTGACGATTTACAGTCAGTTAAACCAAAATATGATCGATATGTTGAAGTTAGGATAAAGTCGGTTTACGTTCGATTAAGTCGTAAAAAAATCAGTGATAAGTTATTATTGGGGGCTGAACCAAGGTATAGGAAGGGGTCAGGGGTAAACCAGGGAAAGGTCTGTAGGGCTTGGTAGTGAATAGGTAACTGTGGTTTCGGTACAATATACATAATAGCTAGAAAAGGGGTGCAAGTGAGTGCGACTCTCTCGTTGTGGCGGAATATGGCGGCAAATCCGAAAAAAGTTATTGACAGCAAAATGAAAATAATTTTTTGAAGATACGTTATTAATTATTTGTTGTGGCACGTTACTGGCAAACTACGTGTGACACAGGGAAGATGCGATGTGTTTCATATTATAGAGAATTGCTGTGATGAGTGCAATAAGGTATTTACTACCAACCTACGAGTACATACGACACAATTTTTGTCAGGGCTTGAGAGAAGATTTTATGAGTTATGAAGAAGTAAGTTTTAGGATTTTTATTTTTTACAGTTACTTTGGAGTTTATTATTAGTGTTATAGTTTAAAGAAAATTGCAAGAATTTCGGAGTGTCGTGACAGTGACGGAATTTCTTAAGAAATATGTTTGATTAACATGATTTTCATGGAAAGTTTTCCTTTAATCATATTGAACATTCCACCTCCACATGCTTCTTAACATCATGAGTAATGAGTGGACCCTTGCGAAGATGAAAATGAGTTTTGAATTCATAAAGAGCTATGTCATCTATGAAATGATTAGCTTTTTTAATAAAATTTTGGAAAAAGATTGTCCACTACAGGCACGTTTGCAAGCCAGGGGTTAAGTACAAATTGACCATCGTCCAAAACGAGAACAGTTGAGACAATAACTCACATCAGGAGAGCCAGGCTGGAGTCCTTGCCGGTGAGGTGCTCAGCGGTGCTGTTGGCCACGACGCCACACAGGTGGGACTGGACGCAAGCTGGTGAGCTCGTCTCCTGGAACACCCTCCACAGCTGGTTCAGGCGGTCGGCGATGTCGTCCTCCTCGAACTCGTCGTCCAGCAGATTGTCGCCCACCAGAGGGTCCGTGGACCACACGTCGCCCCTCAGCGAGTCCGGCAGGTTGAACTCGTCTCCTCCGGTCGCGTTGAAGTTCTGGACGTGTCGCTTCGTCCTGTCGACGCTGGTGCCCCAGGGCAGCGCCTCGTCGGGCACGTCGGAGAGCCAGAGGGACAGCGAGCCGTCGCCGATGTCGCGCCTCCCGTTGCGCGTTCCGTTGATGAGTCGGAAGAGCAGGAATCCGAGCAGCGTGCCCAGGGCCAGAGCTCCCAGCACCACGTAGGGGTCCAGCGTGCTCATGTACCCCACGCCGTAGCCGCCGTGGCCGCCATAGCCCCCGCTGCCGTAACCGCCGTAGCCTCCACCTCCGTAGCCGCCGTCGCGGGATATCATCTCCCGCGGGGCCTTGCTGTCGTCAGGAGAATAAACCTCGGCTCCCGTGGACCCGTAGTCCTCCACCTTGAAGCTTTTGGGCTGGAGGTCGTCAGGTTCGGACTCCTCGGTAGCAAAGCCGCTGTGTTTGAAACTGCTGGCTATGTAGTCCAGGACGTTCCTCTTGAAGCGCTGGGATCTGCTTGTTTCGTCCGTTGTCGAATTTTGGCCTCGTCTCCTGAGGACAGACTCGTAAAAATTATGCAGCTCCGTGTTGTCGAAGGAGATTAGTTCTATGTACTGGCTGACTATGTCTCCAGATATCTTATCCTCTAAGTAAGCCGAGACGAGTCGTGACAGGGTGTTGATCGTGCGGGTAAATCTCTCGGACCTGAAGTAGTCCAGGACGCCGTCCATCTCGTAGTCTTTGGTGAAGTTGTAGAAAGTGTCGAAGTCTCTCAGGGGACCTAAGTAAGGGTCGATCTCGTTGGCCAGATACATCGCAAATTCTGGTTCCAGTTTCTTGGCCAAGAAGTTCATGAGGTTGACGTCGTCTCCGAGGGTCAGGAGTCTGTCGATGATCCGAACGGGCGTCAGCTGCATGAAGTACTGGAGGGAGTTTTCTTCTTCGACGTAAGCCAGGATTCGTTGCCAAGTGGACTTGATCATCATCCACACGCTGGAGGCGCTGACGTTAAAGTCTCCCGACGTTCCAGCCGGGTCATCGATGGTTGAGGGTATCAGAATGGAGTCCAGGCGGCCGAACTCCTCCTCAAAAATGGTTTTCGCGAATTTCAGGAACTGTTCGTTGATGGCTGGTCCATGTGCTTCGGGGTACACTGATGGGTCATGGTCAACGGAATTGCGGTCAGAATCTATTTCGTTGATCGTGTTGTCTATTGGACGATCTGTAGTCGAGTCTTCAAATCTCTTGTTCTTATCATTTCCAGAATTATTCTCAAACAAGCCTTGTTGGGCCCTTTTGTCGTTAGACGGTTCTTCGACATTCATCTTACTGATTTCGTTGACAATTCTGACCAGTGGTTTTATGAAGTCTTCCTTAACTCCGAGAGTATCCGATATCGCAGTCTTCAGCCCCTCGGCTTTGGACAATTCCTGTAGAAGTGATGGCATGAGCAGAGAGGCGGCGATACCTCCTGAGCTCTGTGCCTCGCTCCATAAGCTGCCAGCAAGCCTGCCAGCGAGACCCATCAGATGACCAGTCGCTTCGCCTCCTAGAGTTGGTGATTCTGGGAAGCCCTCGCTGACCCGGGCCGTGCTGACGATCACCACCATCAGGATGTAGGCGAAGTTGAAGGTCAACATCTTTGTTGTTTACTCACGACCTGTAATGAAACACTCACGATGAATAGACCAGACTGTAGACTGTTAGTGATGTTTACTGGACGATTGGTTAGTGACTGTGTACATTGTTTATGTAACTGGTACTCATGGTATTGGTTGTGACTGTTGAATAGTGAAGAGGTAGGAAATATACTATTTCCTTAAGATAACCACCTTCCCGTCATGCCGGATTAGAGAGAGTCTGTCCGTTAAAACCGTAAGGGTACGTGAGACTGACGTGTGTTCATCACACACAACACAACACACTCGAGATATATAATATTTGTTCTCGGGCGGCCGGCCGACACCACCACCGCCACCGACACATCGTGACAAGAGATAACCGTCCCCCAGGTAACGGTAGCACAACGAAAATGTAAACAGCTAATGGTTGCAGAGCAGGATGGCTCGTGCTTGAGGTGCTGGTAGGTGTACCTGTGGCAGTGTTATGTACACTTTCACAAAAAAGTACCGTTACGATTTTGTGCGAAACAATGTGACACAACGGTGATGGCGTTTGAAATATGGGCAGTGGGGGCTTGAAAACTGCACCCAACGTGGTGTTCGTTTTCGTGTCTATCAGACCCCCTAAGTAACGATACTTTTCTGTGCAAGTGTACACTAGTCACTCGACCTATTGCAACTCTTCCTGTGAGCGAACTTAAAAGAAAAAAATACAAAAATCTCTAAAAATGTATCACGCTGAGAGAGACAATTGATATCAATCTTTGCTTGACATTTATTGCAGACTGTGAGTGAGTGCTTAAAAGAGTCTGGTCTCCGAAACTTGAAAATTACCGGCGTTAGTTCAGAAAATTGTTAATAATTACAAGATAGACGAAGAGCTAACATTTGTTACGAGAAAAGTATACTTTTTTCATGGAACTTCTCGATTTAAGTATTATTACTTTACACACGTGATAAAAAAATAACACTGTATAGTTGTAAGATGAAGTAGGGATAGGAGTAGTAACCATATATGCAAATGTCATCTACAGAGAGCTCGTTCCTGCGTGACTTTTGGTAGCCAAAGAAAATTCTTACGTTACAGAATGTTGGAATAGTTGTATTCCTGTTACTTGGTTGTTAGTATGATGACATTGGTAGATGATATGTTGTTGGCAGTTGTAATGCCTGCCAACACACGACCATGTACTTAGTAGTGGTGTACACCTGAAGGGAACATTCCACGGTAAACTAAGAGTATATGTAGACAAGTTGTAGTAGCAGGAACACGTTGTAAACTTGATGTTATGCATGGGGGCGGAGCTAATGTGTGACGAAATGCATGGGGTGGAGCTTACGAGTGACGTTATGCATGGGGGTGGAGCCGATAAGTAACATTATGCATGGGAGAGGAGCCGATGAGTGCCGTTATGCATGGGGGCGCAGCTGATGAGTGACGTTATGTATGGGGGTGGAGCTGATGAGTGATGTCATACATGGGGGCGGAGCTGATGAGTGACGTTATGCATGGGGGCGGAGCTAATGAGTGACGTTATGTATGGGGGCAGAGCTGATGAGTGACGTTATGCATGGGGCGGAGCTAATGAGTGACGTTATGCATGGGGCGGAGCTAATGAGTGACGTTTTGTATGGGGGCGGAGCTGATGAGTGACGTTATGCATGGGGTGGAGCTAATGAGTGACGTTGTGCATGGGGGCGGAGCTAATGAGTGACGTTATGTATGGGGGCGGAGCTAATGAGTGACGCCATGCACAGGGGCGGAACTGGTGAGTGACGTAATGCATGTGGGCGGGGCTAATATGCTACGTTATAAAGGGGTGCAGCTAGTAAAGTTACGTCATGTATGGGGCGGGACTAACAAATGACGAAGGGGCGCAAATTCAACCAAGTCATACACTGTGAGGAGCTGACGAACCACGTCATATATGAAGGAGGAGCTAGTGAGTTACGTCATAAAAGGGGGCGGTGGTAGCGAACTACGTCAGTCACAGAGACAGTCAGACGCCCACACTGTATGAAACAACGTATGTCGCGTCCCTCTCAGTGGTGATCGAGAGAGGAAATCTTCCCCACTAACCTCCGAGCGAGTACACAATCATGCCCCTTCATCATTGAAGGCACGACCATTGAGCACGACGGTACCAGCCCTTGGCGTGACCTATGAACCTGACACTTAAAAGGTCAGGTCAAAGATCACCAAACCCGAGGGTAGTAAGGTCATACTCAGGGGTCGTACCTTCGAAGCTCAAGAGATTAAATAAAGAAGTTATTCTCAATAAAAAGTAACTCTCCTTCTGGTAAAGGGTTTATCTGATAAGCTGAGTGTCTGTTGTGTATGAGTTGGTGTGGCGGGGCGCCTTCCCTGAGTGCCACAGCCGACAACCTACCATAACAACTATGTCTCACTGGAGCACATCACTGGGGCCTGTGTGCTGCTGAGATCGTATCACAGGGATTTATGGATTAATACTGTATTCTCGGAGTGTATCACACGAATGTATGATGTATCGGTATACGTCTAAGAATGTATTACACGAATGTTTGATTTATCACTGTGCGTGTGTTTGTGTGTGTGTGTCTAGATTATATCACATATCAATGCCAGCAGCGGCGACACAGTGGAGGGATGATCTTTGAGGAGCATACGATCATAAAAGAGCATGTAACGATACATGAGCATGCGACCTTGGCAGAACACACTATCTTAGCGGAGCATATTATCTTGGCAGAGACTGCAATCTTGGTCAAGGGTTCTTAACGTTTTCTCTTGCTAGTGGACCACTTCGAGTCTCCCGTTTGGACTGTGGATCATCCTTAGCTTATGTATTACGTCGAGGTATCTTACTATCGTGCCGCTAATAAGTCTTTATTTTAGGTTTAAAAAGAATCATTAACGTATAGATATAAGTAAAAAAAAAAAAACAATAAAGATCTGTGTGAGAATTATACTGTAATGGATGTTTATTTTGTTTCCGCTTTTCCGTGGTCCATGCAACACACGTCAAAGACACACTGGTCTCGGTGAATTTACGGTTTTAGGGCAACACGATCTACTGTTTCTTTTCAATTATCTGTGGTTTTTTTCCCCACTTCATCGAGAACACTTGTCATGGACTGATGTTTGCACAGACCTTAGCCCCGAAATGAGACTGAATAGGTCCAGATACATAAGAAGGAATAGGAACAATATTTCCTCTCCTTTCCACTTCTCCCGTCTCACTCTAACAGGAGAAAAGAGAAAGAAGAAAAAGAGAAGAGAAAAGGAGAAAGAGCGAGAAAGTTTCCTCCTCATGTCTCCCTCTCCTCTTCCTTCCCTCCAGTACGGGAAGAAAAAGAGCGTGAATGCACGAAGTAATGTAGAAGAAGACAACTCAGTTGCTCATATAAGGAGAAGACAAGATTAGCTAAGAAGTTTAGCGGTCACGGGACGGAAGGGAAGACCAGTAGTCTTGACACGGAGAGTGTAAGATGGTTCCAGGCATCACTTCAACACTCGTAAGTCAGGAGGGTAGTACTTCCCCTGGTTGGCTGCTCTCTACGACCCATTACTAAGCAGTAAGCGTACAAAATGAACATGTCGTGTGATCTGAGATCATAAGGTCGTCGGATGACACACAGTCTTACGAGAACCTGCGGTCTGAGACAGGCCCGTACTGAAGCAACAAAAGTGTATGAAACTGACGGATTCGCATCCATGATCAGAGGTAAGGATGTTCCATACAGTTACGTAGTGAAAAGTTCTTAAGATTAGCCAGTCAGATGTTTATGAAAGAAGTTACCATCTGCTTCACTGTGGTAGGAACGAACTGAACGTACGTTCTTGGTATTTAGAACGGACGAGTTCTCATCCTGCCTTCTGCTGCTGGTGCTACCGAGCGAGCCAGCATGACAACCCCTGCGCACTGTGCTGAGATCTTGATCAATCCGTAATCGACAATCTTGATTTCCACGAAGGAACTAAAAGTCCGTAATCTGCTGGATGCCTGAAGCTGAGCAAGCAGCCAGGCCACAAGTACCTACCTGGAGGAGGTGTGCGAGAGACTCCCGTTGCTCCTCCTCCTACTGTAGTAGCAGCTGGTGGCGCTGCTGCTGCTGATGATGATGCTGGTCCTCCCTAGAGGAACCTGCCGAGGGAACTGGCGCGCTCGCCAGCCCGGGGCCCCGCACCACACTGACCCCAGGCACTCACTCGCCCGCAGAGCCACTTCGACGTGAGTGTCGCGACTCGCAAGTCATCATCATCATCATTGGGTTCTTGAGTTTTCCTCTCCCTCCCCCTCGTGACTAACGAGGGGCGTTACTCCACTTCAGCGCTCCGGCGGGCGACGTGGGTGACTAGAGGGACGCGCCTGAACGGACGGGCGTTGACACCCTTATGAGTTTATAAGGAAAGCCTTCCCATGGCGTAGCCCCGCAGCGGTTCGCGGTTGCCTTTAATTGTCGTGCGAGACGCCGCAACCCAGTTATCCGTGCCTGGAATTGGGCGAAGTGGCAAGCAAGCACCTGCTGAGGTGGGATCCTCCACGAAGCTCTTACTGCACACTAGCCTTCAAATACACAATTAAATGCTAATGTCGTTAAACACTCACTCAGCTGTTCTCAGGGAACGTGACCAGCAAAGCCAAGTCCCTCGGCGACTCCATTCCCGCCTGTGGCGTTTTGGCAACACGTACTGACTGACATTTATCGTGGTGGAGAATAAGGTACTATATGACAAAAGAAAAACAAAAATCGTCTGATTATCATGGTTCATGTTTAAATCTTCATCATGTTTCTCGAACGGGTATGAGCAATGATTGAATTTGGAAAAATTTAAATGAGTAATTTTTTGTAGTAAGATAAGCAAGGGTGGATTTTCGAACTAGGATGATCTTATAAACATATATCCAAGAAAGGAAAGATGCCAGCAGAATCAAGTTTTTGTTTTTGGTAAATGATGGAGGAACGAATGTGGGCTTCAGCGTAGGAAGAACTTCGGATATGCTAAACAAGACAACATTAAGTGTTGTACATAATGTTCACCATCTTCCCTATAGTTTCTCATTTCTATTTTCATAACTTCATATTTCTTACAGTTTTGGTATTTGCTCCTGAAGCTCCCCGTGTTCTCTCATCCTTCCTATAGTTTACTTTATCTGCCCTACAATTTCCCTCATCTGTCATACAGTTTTTATTATCTATCCTTCGATACCGTTCATCTGCACTACAACATCCATCATCGATAATGTATACCGTAAAACTCGTTTCAGGAATATATATTAATATATATATATATATATATATATATATATAT
>JAYMFT010021543.1:0-16396 GCA_038088735.1 Panulirus argus
TCTCTCTCTCTCTCTCTCTCTCTCTCTCTCTCTCTCTCTCTCTCTATCTATCTATCTATCTATCTATCTGTCTGTCTCTAGTGTGTGTGTGTGTGTGTGACTGAATACGTGGAGAAGATTGTTTCTCGTTGTTTGCTTTACATACTTGCGCGAGATTGATGTTCTTCTGTTGAATTTCAGTGCTTGTCTTGACATTCTTACCTCCAGGTTCTCTCGTCCCGACGACTGTGATACCGAGTGAGGGGCTGCCAGACCCTGTGAGGCGTATCCAGCGAGGCGGGTTACATTCTCTCTTTTTTTTTCTCTCTCTCTTTCTTTCTTCTTTTTAGCCTGCATCACAGAGCTGGCGAATGTCGTGCGTCGCAGTCACTTGTATCGTTACGTTTGAATTGTCCTCATATGAAAGTCTTATAACATGGCCGTTCCGGAGACTTTCCCCCTCCAAGACCTGGGTTGCTCTTGCCTGTCTGGGGTAGGGAAGCCTGGGTTGTGAGGTTTGAATTGCTACTGCAGCCTGCACAGTGACTGTTGTTGTCCACAGGGGAATTAAGAGTTCTTAATTTGCACCTCTGTGATAATGTCTGTTCGAGGATGTGCTGGAAACAAATATATAAATTTTCCAGAAGATTTGATCGTACGTGTGTGTGTGTGTATGATTCAGTTCACAGCTTAGGTGTTTTGAGGGAAGGAGAGAGCATCATAACGATCAGTCTTCGAGAGGCTGGTCTCAGAAAAAAATGCAAAGAAAGTCTGTGTGTGTGAGAATCGCCAGAGTCCAACCGTAGGAGGATGGAAAAAGCAGCCGTCTGCTGGCATATATTAGAAATGAATCCAAGTGCGCGGGAGAGGCAATATTCAACAATTTCTGGACATCCTTACTTAAGCCAGAAGTAGATTATCTTTCTCACGTTGGTCTCATGGCGAGCACAAACAAGCACAAAGAACTAACATAGAAGATCCAGAGGAGGGCAAAAAAGATTGCATAAGATTTGTTAGAACTGACTCACAGGGAAAAAGGCCACAGGCCTTAAATTTGTCCGTTACGGAAGAGAGAAAAGTGAAGGGTGACTTGATCGCAGCTTATAAGTTTATAACTAACCTAGTTACATTTTTCAGTGAGCAGGTCTTCAGATGCATGACCAACCAGAGGCCATAACATGAGATTAAGCAAGAAACTTGTTTGTAAAGATGTAATGAAGAACTCTTATAGTATAAGCGTTGTAGATGAGTGCAAAAAAAATGAAAATGACATATGAGGTCCTGAATATAAGTAGCTTACAGAGGCTTAAAAAATGTATAACAGTAAAGAATGGTCAAGTGACGGGGCCTCATGAGTGTAGAACTGCCTCTCCGTCCAGGACAAATTGATAACCACACACACACACACACACACACACACACACACACACACACACAGTTTCCATAACGTCATCTAAGACCTGAGCCCCGCCCGTGACGTCAGTAGAGCCAGACCTCCTCCGCTTCCTCTTTCACCCGCGAAGTCACGTCATGTGAGCTCCGCCCATCTTGCCCGTGACGTCATAGGTCGTCTTGTGCACCCGGCGTCGTCTGCGTCATCGTTCGGTCTTTGTCGTCCCTGCAACAACTTACCCTAGACGAAGGGGGCCCTGGCGGTATTGTGTCATTCCAGGGCTGATCCCTGCGGCCCTGAGGGCCGGATGATACTACCTTCCCCACCCCCTACCCTCACCCAGGCCCCACTGGGGCGAAGGCTTCACTGCTGTATTTCTATTTACTGAAGAGAGAGAGAGAGAGAGAAACCCCAGTCGTATTGAAATGGTGTCTGGCTGGATTCATCAGGTTAATGCTTCGGTGCCGGCCGGTGTGACTTTGTCGGAGGGTGCTCGGTGCCCGGCTATATTTGTTACCAGGCAGCCTTGGTGGTAGGCAGGCTGACTGGTAGGCTGTCAGTCAGGCAGGAAAGCAAAGTAACTGCCAGTCATCCAAAGAACCAACCAGTTATCCAGACACGCTCATCCATAAAGGTAGTAAGCAGTCCACCCCATTCGACAGTCACTCCTGACCTTCTAGCTTCTTCAGTTAATTAACCAGTCAGTCTGTCAGCTAGTCTGGTGGCAGCCACTCAGGTAGAGGACGATCAGTCTGCTCTGTGTCGACATTGTCAGACTGTGTGAAGCATCACACATTTAGCAATTTCCATGATAAACCAAACACCTTTTTCCTTTACCGTTGCTGGTGGGAACAACAGAGTCTTTTGTTGAGGCACTGATTCATGCTGAATTTTACTTTGTGGACGTGGAGGGAGATCGCATTAGTAACTGGATGCAATAGCAAAAGCGTTGTTGAATACTGGGCAACAAGACTCAAAATCAGCAGGTTTGATAGAAGACCATTTTAAAGTGAGCTGCACAAGGTAATGCAACACTGGAGAAGCTTGTATAGATTTTAACACCTCACTGAGATCAGGCAGAAACAGATACTGAAGACCATCATGCGGATCTTAACGTGACACCAGTTGGTTCATGTTTCAGAGAAGCAGCTCAAGAAATAAGGAAGAGACTGGAAGACTAAAGGCCCCTTTTTTTTTTAATCAGTGTTATCAGACAGACGAGACAGGCAACGTTTCCAGAAACGTTGTTACCATTTACGTGGTTAGCGTTCGTTTGCAAAGACTGGGTTCTTCTCTTCGATTTCATTCTTTTCTTCGTATGCTGACTTTTACTTTTTTCGTCTTAATTTCTCTCTCCGCGTACTGTCCTAAGGCAAGCCTTGCCGAAGCTGCTTTATCGTTCTGTGGTGAGCTGGATTACTTTATAGACCTGGTGTAATGGGCTTCCAAAGAAATTACACATAGACGAAATGTTTGTGAAGGTTCTGTAGTTTCAACGTTCGGGAAACCACAGTGTAAGGTTTCCAGTTTCACTTAGGCACGAATAGAACTTTTTGAGTCACTACTTTTATGGTTAGATGTTCCTGAGTAAAGAGTAAACACAGTGAATGCTTATAATAGCACGTCAGAATTCCGGACATAAAGCCTATTGTGATCTTAATGTTCTCAGTTGAATGACTGTTTGCTCGTCTAATATTAACCTGATGCTTTTTTATTGCCTGGGATGAATTATGCTCCTGAACACTGCGGAGGATTTGGAAGTAATGGACTGTGTTCTCAGGACCGCCGCCACCATCCCTCCTGGCGCCATGTTTACTCCGTCGAAGGCATTTGGCTGTGAAAGGTCTGATCTCTCTTCTTGGTCTTGTGTGTGTTTTTATACCGAAACCATTTTGATTTTGGCGAACAATTTGAATTTTTAGGGAAGGTCGTAGGCGATTTTTCATCCCACAAGGGGATGTTTGAAAACATTAGGGTATAGTGATGATGTTTGATTGGAGATGTTCACCAGTGGCAGCGGTTAATGACAACCCCCTACATGTATGCTCTACTGAGCGGTCTACTTTATCAGTTTTTTCAGAACCAAAACAATAAATAAAAGCCATGATTTTACATAGCGTTGTAAATATACGAACAATCCTGACAGGTGAAGTGATTTTTGACGCTTCTCAAACGCAAAAAAAAAAAAAAATGTTGTACTGGACCCACTGAGTCACCTGATGTCAGGCGCGGTAACCCAGTCGGGGCAAAAGATTCTTGGGCTTCACCCTTGCCTTTGTCTCTCAGAAGGTGACCTGCCTTAAAGATTCTTGGGAAGGCCGGCCAGTATAGATTTACCGCCGCTGGAGATTTGCATTTGCGACACGAACGCCGACGATTGGTTCGTATTTCCTGGAACGGACGCCGCCGAAGGCTTCACTGGAATGTGGAATCCACATTGTGTGAACATAGACTAACGACAGCGTGACCTGAGGGTTGCCGTGGGTGTCAGGGGGGGGGGGGGCGGCAGAACAGGGGGCTCATCTTGCCGAAGGTTAGCCGTATAAGCTATTCGAGCACGTAGGTACTGCCTTTGAGCGCGACGGTGCAACCCTTGGACAAGATGGCCTGTCCTTTGACCTGACTTTGCTACAGTCTGTCTTGGTTACCCTGTATTAAATTTATGGAAAGAAAACATAATGCATTTGATTATAAACGGTTTTGAAATTGAAGAAAAAAAAATCACATTTCTGCTCTAACTCTTTCTTCTTTTATACAATCATCATGTGTACCAACGTAGACTTATCGGGATGATTTCCACGTTTCTTCTCAGAAGTAGAGAAACGAACTGGAAAAAAGTTTATTTTTTGGTCCGTTGTTTCTGAAGTTTCGGCAAGGTTTCAGCTGAGCGGTGCGTGCTGAAGTAGTCGCTCTTGCGTTACGTAGCGACCTCTGAATTCAAAAGTATTCGTATTAAATGTTACTGTCTTACGATGTCGGACCCGTGTCGCCACTTTAGTAGAATTATAAAGGAGACAGATTGCATGCAGGCAGACAAGTACGAGGTTACAGATTAACGATTACAATAAGAAATAAACGGATGAGCTTGTGTTCTGTCAAGTCCGCTGCCGTGGAAGACCCCGACCAGCTCGTTATATCATGACCTTAGGTCACGAACTGTTGTTGGCCTTGGGGCGCCCGGTCCACTAACCCGAACACCCAGGCTCCTGGGGAGCTGATGGGGAGACTATTACTGGAGCTGCCACAGCCGCGCCGTACATCGGGGGAGGAGGGGGAGGGAAATCTCGCGTAATGCTATCGCTGTTGACACCGCCATTACGGAGACCAATGGTCGGGGCGACCTCTTTGAGGCCGGATGGACAACAATTTAAGGTATTGAGTGGACAGCGAGCCACTGAGGGGAGCTTTGATGATCTGCTTGGGGGGGGGGGGGGGAGAAGGTGATTTGGACGCGCTGGCACGGCTGGCACTGTTGTATACACGGGTTGACAGCATGACCCGTGTCGAGCTGGTGACGTACCACACCGACGGGAGATGGAGAAAGCACAGATTTTCACAGATAATGATGATCTGTATGTATTATCGCCTTGCCTTTCCCCGCCTTTAGCGAGGTAGCGCTAGCTCGGAACGAGGCCTTCGAGGGAAAGACCCAAGGCTGTTCCCTTCGACTGTTCCTGGTTTTTCGAGAGTGATGATACAGGAGGGGAGGGTTCCCAGACCATAGTCACATCTACGACTCGTGGGAAGTAGGGGGGTTGTAGTCTTTCCTCCCATTCCTCAGGGATGATGATGATAATTCTACTACTAATAATAACGATAATAATGATAGTAATAATGATAATAAAGAAAATCATTTTCAGTGGGAGGCCTTTACCCTGGGCTGCCACAAGGAAGAGCTGGTTTGTCACGTGCGTTACGTTACATTGCAGACAACTTACCATTTTATGGACTTTTGTTAGGGGAAAAAAATTATTTGTTGTCCATTTCTCGTTAAATATTCGTTAATGATAGTCGACTGAAATTGTGCTGGGTGGTTGACGACTTTCATCTTTAGTATTTGATTATTGCCGTCGTTTGCGTCGATCAAAAACCTTTTTAACTGATTATTCAAAATAATTCATCCTGGATGCGATAGTTATATGATAATGCAATGTTCGCAGTTGATCATTAATTTTGCCGGCCTGGGGAAAGTGATGGAACAGTTTACATTGGTATGTGTTTGTTTTGTGTATCTCCAATTGCTTCATCATGCGATTACGTGGACGGGTTGTTGTGTATTTCGTATCATTATGATTTTTTTTCTTCGTCACGTCGACAGATGGAGTCACATCTCTACTCCATACTGTCATGTATGTACGCAAGACTCTTACCCACGAACCTTAATACGCTTCTTCCAGCGTACAATGAATTGCCATAACACCATTTCTGTGAAGCATCATCATGAATGAGTTTAGTTTGCCATAAGCTGCGTACGGTGACAAGATCTGTATAAGAAAATATCTGAGGTTATACATTGTTTAGCAGTTAAATGATCGTTTTATTACATTCCTTTTGAGGTATAAAACTAAGTATTTTCTTTTCCAGTATAAAACTAGACCTCAATCATTAAACACGAAACGGAAACATAGCAGGTTGGCTGACTGGTTAAGGCTGAGACATGTACCTCGAAGCATCGCCTTTTAAAACCACAGTAACGAAAATAGAGAACGACTAGAAACCAATGAATACCAAATGAGCATTGGGGTTTAACAGTATATATATATATATATATATATATATATATATAATATATCCCTGCTACTGGAAGAAGCGCAGCCTTGGGTACACACCCCAGGACTCTTTCATAGAAACTGGTCCTGGGGTTACACAAATATACTCTGTGCAACTTATTTACGTTCCCCTTTCTATTTTTATGTCGTTCATTCTTTCCTTTTTCCATACCTAGTAAAACGCTGGTGGCCAGTCTTCATATCATAGCATTTTATCGCAGGCGCTGCGCTTGATGCGAGATTTTTTTTTTTTTTAGATAGGATTTACAGCCATCCGTCAACCTCGTCTGATGCGCGCAGATTACCGGAAGATTTTGCGTCTTTGTGAAATAAGAACGGAACGGAAAAATGTCTTATGCATAAAATGCTCAAAGTCTCTCTCCGTCGAAACGAAATTCACTTCCTTTATGACAAAGGCCCGAGTCGCTGGAAAAAAAAAAAAAAAGTTATGTTTCGAGGTCAGTCCTGGAACTGGAAAAGGGGTAAAAAGAAGAGAGAGAGACAGACAGACGGACAGACAGAGGGGGGAAAAAAAAAAATCGTAATATTTTTAGAGTCTTGGAGGAAGAGTGAAAATATGGTATTTTTTGGTTCTCTGTGATTCAGAATTTATTGCATGAAATAAATTTGCATCAGATTCAGTCGTCTAAAAAAATAAAGGATGAGAAAGGCTAGAGCATGCTTTGGTTTTGTCTGGCTCTCACTTTTGTAGTATCAGCACTTTTTTGTGGTGTTATGAGTAACAGCTAAATGAAAGAGGAAAAGTGGGAGAACTGCGAATTCATGCTATACAATAAGATATATAAATGTTTTGCGACATAGAAAGTTTAAAAGATGGAAGGTGGGAGGGGGGAGGGGGCTAAGAAGTAGTTCACAACTCCCTAAAATGACTAAATACGAACAGGTAACCACAAGGCATGTCTCGAAATGTTATGAACTACCTCAACAAACACATTCAAGTCTTTGAAAAGTTACAAGGTGAGATCCACTTTTTAATATGCTGTGGTATGATTCTGAAGAAGACACAAGTTTGACTCATGTTAACTCAAAGACTTTATAGGGATTTTGTCTCGTATGCTCATGGACTCTTCTCAAAACACTGGATCTCTTGATGCACGTGTCAGTAATGAGATGCGAGAGTAGTTCAGATGGCGCGTGGAGCGAGTCCACGACATTAAGGACGAATATTGATCGACTTTTTTATGCGAGCGTTGGACGGCGTACACTCCGAGTTTGTTTCTTTGTCTGATTCTAAATGTTACACGTGAACAGTACTGCAGTTCAAAGTACCTGACTCTCTAAATGTTGGGAAGCACACTACTTGAGAAAACGAATTCCTGAAGTGTCAGCACTGTGTTCCACTGTTTAACTGATGTGAAACTATTTAAGTTTATACCTTTTTCTTTCCTTATCATATATTATTTACAGGTTATATTATATGTCAGGTTTTTCTTATATGTGTCTTTTTTTTTCCAAGTAGGGCGACCAGAATTGAAGTACCAGTGAATTCTGAAGGGCCATTGATAAAAGATTATGAAATATTCTAAAGATTATGGTAATGGTATTGCCATGGGTTCCCCATGATGGTAATGGTGTTGCCATTGGGGTCACCATGATGGTGCTAATGTGGCGATACCCCGGGGTCCCTTTGACGATAATAGTGTGGCCCTTTTGGGGTCACTGTGAGGGGGCCACCTTTTGCCAGCACCTCACGTGAGAAATCCATGGCAACACCATCATGGTGACCCCCCATGGCAACACCATTACCGTCAGTGGTGATCCCCATGGCAATACTATTATCATAAGCTTTAGAATTTTCCACCGTCTTTAGCGCTAACTGGATAGGCAGACGATTTCCTCCTCATCACTTCCTAGTTATGCAACACTCGTGGAAGCCGATACGTAGGAAAGCGATGGCTCATCCGCGTGTCTTGTTGTCAGCGTCCAGCGTTTGCACAACGGTTTTGAAACGCGTCGTCTGTGTTATGAATTTTCATTTTGTTATTTATCTGGATGGCAAAACTTCCTTGAATTTTATTTCTTCTTTTAATTAAATACAAACCTCTCTGATTTTTCCTTTCACACACACAAAGCCTTTAGCTGTTGCATTATATTTCTCTGTAGCTGAGCCAAACAAAAACCTAAAAGGAAATAAAAAAGTATTGCTGTGCGATATTGCTTTTCCATCGGGTTTGCCGATAGGTGCACAGGAGAAATATTCGATAAGTTTGAGATACCATGAATTCCTAAACTCCTACCGCTCATAGAAATATGTCTGTTTGTATTCCCCTTCTCACATGTTTTGCTTCGTTACATTGACCCTCCGAAACGAAGTCAAGAAATTCGTTAGTTATTTATACTTTTTCAGTTTACATATCTTCAAGTTTTGAGGCAGAGATGGGCATTCAGAAAACATTTTACGTAGAAGTCAGTCACTGACCTCGAGTAGTTTTGGCTCACGTACGTCAGCTGCGGGCGGTCTATGCCTGAGAATCATCGGGCACGTGTAAAAAGAAGAAAAAAGAAAAATGTAAGAACACTTAAGCCGCCCCTTCGAAGGAAGGCAGTCACACCCACGACTGAATCCGAAATTGGTCATCAAGACCCATGCTGGCTGAGTAGTTCTGATTGTCTTTCCTCGCCATCGAGGGGTTACTTTTCTCTGCTGGTATACAGCAGCAGAAGCAGCCACAAGGAACAGTTACCTGCGGAGCCTCTGCGCCAGTACGTGCTAGCCCCTTGAGCATGAACGGTGCGACCTTTGAGCATGACGGTACGACCCTTGAGTACGTTGGTACGACCCACCCATGAGCATGATTGTGTGACCCTCGGGCACAATGAACAAGTGAATTGATCTGACCCGTAGTTTACCGAAGAGCCTTCCGGGTGAAGGCTTCATTCAGACAACCTTTGGCACCCCAGGGTCCTCACGAGCCTGGGATTCACACACATGTACCAACCCTCTTGAGAAACAGGGCTTCGCAGACCTGTATTAACCCCTAAAAAGAGGGGCTTCTGTATGTTTGGTTAAAACTGGAAGTGGGGCTCGCGTCCTTTTGGGAATACTGCATATGGCCCTAAAGTTGTTGAGGGTGAATGTGGAAGCGGCCTTCAGGCAGGTGTGGAGGAAGGTGGAGGTGGCTTCAGGTAGATGTCGAGGAAGGTGGAAGCGGCCTTCAGGCATTTTTGTCACTGCTAGACGCAGGCATCAGCTTCCTCGGGTCGGCCAACGTGATGTTATGCTTGACCGTCATATTTTCCCGTCCCGTTAATATTCTATTTCTTTAGTGTATAATATTTTGATGAATTTTATCTACAGTTAATTGGAATACGTATATTATTTCACCTGGCCTCTGTATTGAACGCGATCTGGTCTGCACTTGATTAAAATGAATATTACGTGTGTGGCATGAAATATGTTGAGCGAGATACGTGTCAGAATTGACTAAAGAATGTATTCAATCATTACCTCACGGTATGTAACATGCCAGTGTGTGATTGTCAGTAGTTCGAGGCAGTTTTTCGAACGTTTTATTTCGCTTCGTATCCCCAGAATTTGCGTACCGAAGCTTCGACCACGATAATTCTGCACTGGAGGTTGTGGGAATAAGGTGTCCGAGTCTTGGTTTGCCATAGGAATAAACGCTAGTCAGTATTAGATCTCATGGGTCGTAGTGCCTGTCATTGTCAAGGATGTTACTTCTTAGAACCAGTCAGTGTCAGGCATAATAGGTCATAGTGCCAGTCGGTTCCACACTTTGAATTGTAATATTAGTTAGCGGTAGAGATGTTATTCCTTACCAGGTGTCATGGACGTTTAGCACTAGCCAGTGCCAGATGTCATGGATCATGGTGTCAGTCAGTCATTGCCAGGTTTCATGGGCAATACCACTAGCTTGTATCAGGTGTCATGAGCAATAGTATTGGCTAGTGCAACTCTGCAGGAATTATGATGCCTTTATCGAATTCAAGGTGAGAGCATATGAGGCCACTTCTCCATTACATTACACGCTGTTATCGTAAATATTCACAACGTGTCGACTCAGTGTGTACAGCTCTGTTGCATAGAGATGTTACAATCAGCACAACCGATTCAAGGCTTTGGGAGTGCTGCCTTCTCTGATTTTCCCCACTCACAGTAAGGCAACATTTAATTAGGACAGTCAAGAATGCAGGAAATGAAAGAAACTTTTATTGATACAAAGGAATTCCTAAATTACCAGCAGGGTTGGCTTTTGATTTACTGAATTAGCAGACTCGAAATGCGAACATCTATTTTTGAAACTTCCGTTCTAACTGACTAGATAGAATTTACTCTGTAGATTAGATCATGAGATTGCTTATCCTTTTTTTGATGGCTGGGGACAGGAGTTATCTATGTGTTATACACATTTCTAATTGGGAATATACTCTAATATTAGGTACGTGTGACATTTTCAGACTAAATATATCTGTTTGAATGGAGCCACAAGAATGTAAGGATATTCAAAATGAACTAGTTCAGCTGGTAAGCCATCTCGCACACTATACCTGAATCAGTTAGATACTGGTAGTTTTATATTACTTTTCTATTTTAAACAACTCTGATTTAGGGATAGAGCAGTGTAAGAGTCATAAATAATGTAATGTAATTATTTCTTTTTCTTTTCACTCTAAGATTACGTACCTTTCATTGAAGCATTTTTTTTCCCGTGCCATGTCGATATATATATATATATATATATATAAATTAGCGTGACGTTCCAATGTTCACTGGGAAAAATGCTAGCTGATTTTTTTCCCTGCTGTCGTTGTGGGGTTGGGACACTTCTACATACAGAACGTATCCAATCCAAACAATTTTATCTTCAGTTCTAAGGAAAGTTAAAGATTCCTTTCTCGTGAGGAATATCTATGATCTAATTCCAAGTACGACCCTAGTTGTATAGCCGTGAGATTTACTGCTCGTGTCCTGGTGTGTCCAGTGCTTCTCAGGGGAAAAACGTGAGACGTTCGCTTGTACAGACTCCCGTGATGGTACGTTATGTGGTTATCCATTTGGTATCTTCCAGGTAGTGTCCTTATATAGTTACAAATCTAATAACTATTTTAAGAGGTTATTCCACAGTCTCCCTAACTGAATTTGGAAAAGAAGAAAGGATATTGAGCCTTCTTGGTTGCAAGTAGCATGTGACACAGTAAGATTTGGAACGATGAAAAGGGGGTACCATCGACTTTCTCTGATCAAGAGAATTCTTTCGTTTCCTGGCAGTCTCGCCAGAGTCCATAAAGGACCTCGCTCACAGCGCTGTTCCTTAATGGCATCCAATAGAGGTGAGTGTCAAGACGAAAAGGCTCTTACTCTCAATGGTTTCTGGATTTATGAATTGCCGGATTACTGAATTGCACATTTCTCCAAGTCGAGTCTTGACACAAACGTGTCTCGTTTGATTCAAGTTTCAAGTTGAGCGGTTGTGGACAACGGATTCCCTGGAATATAATAAGCAGGAAAGTAGAGAGTTTAGTTGAAGACCTAAACAAAACATGGAAGCTGCTTTTGGACACTGCTGTAAGATATTCATGGAAACCTGGAGGGAGGGAGTTATCGTAAGTTATAGGGAGGACAGAAAGGCCGCAGCAGGGATGGAATTTGAAAATGAAAAAGGTTCTGTATATGGAGGAAATGATATAAAGTAGCTTAGTGATATTTAGTTCATATTTTTATTATTACAGAAGTTGGCCAGGAACCTATCTCAGCGACAGAAACAATTGCGACAAGTCAGTTCAGACCGAAGAGGTTGAATGGCTTCCTTGTCCATTTCGATCATCAGACACGTAACGTACCGAGGAAGGTGCATGTCATCAGACGCTAGACTGCAACGCGGCATGCCATCTTTCCCTGACAATAAACCCTCAAGAACAAATATTTAGGCCAGGGCATTCTTGACCTCGTTATTCCCCGTGGCTTCCTGGAGACAGATGGCTAGGTTGAACGCACGAATTTGATGTGAGCTCATCTGAACATCACAATGACGTCCTTTCGATAGGTTGTGTTACAAGTCTGAGGGTGAGGTGATGCTTGGGTTGAGGGTGGAGGGCGAAGGTTGAGCTGGGGTTAGGTGGCTGTGGAGGTTGAATGTTTGGGTTGAGGTTGAGAGGTTGTGTAAGAGGTCGACACTTTTTGAGACAAGCGTTGCAGAGGTTGGTGAAGCAATGTGGGGTCGGGTCAAGGAGAGGTTTGAGGTTATTTTGTCTTCTGTCACAGCAAAATATACCCATATTAACTGACCACAGGAGAACTGCTATACACAAGAACAACTCGCACGAACCTTCCTCAGCATGAGGATCATCGCCGAGGGTCAGGCATCGTTCTCAAAGAGTTCGTAGCGTTAGTGGAGCCACCTCGTCTGTTGTGAGTGGCTCATCGTCTCTCTCACTGTTTCCACATCATAAAAGCCGCGTCTGTGTTCTTGGAGTGTCCCATTTACATTTCCCTTTCAGCTGAAAATATAACTTCTTGTTTTTTTTTTTTCTTTTTTTCTGTCAGCCGTAATGTTGAATGGCTCAATTTCTGTTGCCGTCTGTTGTGGCAGGTGCGGTCTTGGGACTCTTGCCAAGCTCGTCCCTTGATGTCCGAGGAAAACAGAGGAGGAGGCCATATGTCTCCAAATGATCTCTGTATCATAGTTGATTACCTGGGGAACCTGGGGTTGCAAGAGAGAGAGAGAGAGAGAGAAAAAAAATAAACGCTCCAAGACTAAAAGGTTTTATATAGTTATGAATGGTGGTGGCGTTTGAGGCCAGGCTATAGACGGTATCCCTGGTTCCGGTCTTTGACCCTGAGGTATACCTTCGTTATAATTTCTGGCTGTTTGATCGCCTGTTTTGAATGAGTTCTTGAAACCATTTGCCCAGATTCGGAATTCTCTAACTTATTGAAACTTTGTTATGTCTCCGTCTGACCAGTCAGTCTAGGTGTCTGAGTCATATGCATTTATTGTAATATATATATATATATATATATATATATATATATATATATATATATATATATATATATATGCAATAAACTACAGGAAAATGAAACACGTCGTCAGGGGAGATACACGAATGGGATGTGATCATTACACGAAAGTGCACTTTGGAACTTATCATGCTTCTTTTTTTTACGTATATACTATATCATGCACAACAATGAGGGCTCTTGCAATATATATATATATATATATATATATATATCTTTGCCATGCCGTAACTTTCTTGACCCGTCACCTTCCTCTGTAATTAACGAACGAATTAATTGGTTATTGACCATCTTGCTTCCAAGATAGCTGGAAAATTCTGAAGGGTTTCCTCGGCTATTTTGGGCAACATACGCTTCAAATTGACTTTGACGCACAAGTGTTTTAGTTTTTCTACGCAAGTTTACTTGTCGAACCCAGATGTGCTGGTTGTTGTTTACTTTGTGCTTGCTTCACTTTCTTTACACAACAGGCAGTTGTTTTATTTCATCATTCCACCATTCTAGCGTAGTTCTGGCAGATGACTTTGTCACGCATTGACACATCATGTTCGCTCCTCTCCTTTGAATATATGACGACGTTAGCTGCCAAGGATGAGTAATGGGGTTCACGACCTTGCCCTTGAGAGAGAGATGACAACATGGAAATGACACTTAATACACCGCTTGCCGCTGCTGCAGTTGTTGTAAATTAGGAAAAGGTTACCAGAGGTCAGGGCTGTCGCCTCCTCTTCTGTGTGTTTATGCCTCTGTGCCGCAGCGTCGATACTCTTCTGTGTCACGGTGGTCAGGAACCGAATCATCTTTGCCTCAACGATTTATTTTTTCTTTCTTTTTTTTATGGTCTTACCCCAGACGATATTGTCAGATGTCTCACCATGTGTTAGTCCGGATAGCGTTTTCAGTTCGTGGTCAGTCGCCGGGTTACGAATGGAATTCGTGATGAAACGTTATGTTTTTTTCTTTTTAATGTTGGGTAATAATGATCAACCAAAGTGAATTGATTAATGTTAACGTAATGGTTGATGACGATTATTCAACACAGTATTTTGTTAATGTTAACGTGAATGACTAATGATGATTACTCAAGATGGAATATTTTTGCTGATGTAAACGTAATGTAATTATTGTGGGTGCTGTCTCGCAGGGTCGGCCGCCTGACCTTTGTGAGGAGCGAGGGAAGGCAGGACTTGGCATAGGATCGCATTCAGCATGTGTTATGCCGAGTTCTTCCACGGAAAATATTTAATGTTCTGATATTTGACATATTTTTCTTTCTTCCCCTGGGTTATGTAATGCAAGGTAAATGTTGATGTAATTTATTTTATATATATATTTTTTAGTCATTGTTTTCATTACCAGTAATCTGATCTGAATGTAAACGAAGAGAAATAACAACGGGGTGGCTATTTCCGGGAAGTCGTTACTTGACTCGCCCTTGTTTGACTTTAGGGCATTGCTCTACGTCCACAAAGAGCACGACAGCACGACCCGGGCACGACGGCGGCACGACTCTCGTGCTCGACGACGGCACGACCCTTGTGTACGATGGCGTATTTTTTTTTTTTTTTCTCTTGATCCATAAGGGGCAATTCAGAGACCAGGTCATCATACCCGATGGTCATGTTTTCGTTGTTCGAGGGTCGCACGGTCGTGTTCGGGTTGCTTGAGAAAAGTTTATACCTCGGGACACACACACAAAAAAAACAATTGGTGGCAGCACACCAGCCTTACCTTGTAAACGAGTAGGTTTGTGGAGGACATCTGCCGCCCTCTGAAGACACCTGCCGCCCCCTGAAGACACCTGCCGCCTCCTGAAGACTCCTGCCGCCCCCTGAAGATATCTGCCGCCCCTTGAAGACACCTGCTGCCTCCTGAAGACTCCTGCCGCCCATTGAAGACACCTGTCGCCTCCTGAAGACACCTGCCGCCTCCTGAAGACACCTGCCGCTTCTTGGATTTGAAAGGGAACGCTTTACGTTTGACACGTAAAAATCAGACGTTAAGCGACAAACTTCTGTCGCTTTCATTTCAGATGCACGGTCTTATCTTCGACGGAGAACTGAATTCCCCTCTAAGAGATTTTATAAGGACCAGTATGGCCGTGATGAGTGGTTTCAGCGGTATGCGCGGAGTCGATTCCTTTCTCATGTTCACACATCAGCCGAATGCCTCGCTCCCTCCAGCTACTGTCCTGTGACAGTCAGTGATGTCAATTAAGGTTATTAGTTTCATATATGTTATGTAGATTTGTCATGCCCTCGCCCTACCAAAAAACACAGACGCTTCACAACATTGCTTGACCTGTGGTCGAGGCTGGTGGACGTGGCTATCTTCTTGTGCTCTGCAGAAACCCTTGAGGATCTTGGAGGAAAGAAAGAGGAGGCGTGGCGTGACCCATGACCTCTTTCCAGCTCAAGGCTCCGCTCCTTCCAGTAGAAGGGAAGTGTGGACTCCTTTGGAGTGAAAGTTCTTTGACGAAAATGTCTGTACTTCCATCGATTCAGCCTCGCCAGAGAGGTGAGTTTTCGCTCGTGGAGTAACGTCATGCAGGCGGAGTCCGGTAACACACATACACACACACACACACACACACACACACACACACACTTCAGAGAAGGTCAGCAATTTGTGCTGTGTGAAAATATTTCACATTTTTTTTTAACATCTGATTTTCTTCTTCCATTTCCCTGTTTTATTGAACCTGATATTGACGCGGAAGTTGACGAGACATTTTTGCCCTACTTAAACGTACAATTTTCCACTAAGTGCAGAATACATGTGACTCATTGAGAGAGAGAGAGAGAGAGAGAGTGTGTGTGTGTGTGTGTGTGTGTGTGTGTGTACTCGCGATATTTTAACAAAATGAAAGGTCAGTGAGTAGCGTCCGCCTCGGGGATAATCCAGAGTTATGAATAACACTTCGTTTGAGTTACATGTTGTCCTGTGTTTGCGTTAGAGGTGGAGAGGTTGTACATTTGTGAACTGAATGCTGGCAGCCCACGTGTGGGTGAGGCAGAGATGAAAGACAGCAACTTGGGCCGAAGGAATGAAACTTGACAGCTTGTGAAGTGCTAGCTCACTGTGAACAAATGAGCCAGTCTGTTGTTGGCGCTACCTTGTTGATGTGGGAAGCAGCGAACGAGTATGAAACATCTGTCTGTCTGTCTAGCCATTCTCTCTCTCTCTCTCTCTCTCTCTCTCTCTCTCTCTCTCTCTCTCTATCTATCTATCTATCTATCTATCTGTCTGTCT
>JAYMFT010021554.1:0-16396 GCA_038088735.1 Panulirus argus
GAGTGTGGCTGAGATAGCAAAAGAGGGTGTATTGAAATGGTTTGGACATATGGAAAGTATGAGTGAGGAAGGGTTGACAATAAGGATCTATGAGTCAGATGTAGAGGGAACAAGGAGAACAGGGAGACCAAACTAACTAATGCAGGGAATGGCAATCAATTATGAAAAATAAGTGTGTGTGTGTGTGTGTGTGTGTGTGTGTGTGTGTGTGTGTGTGTGTGTGTGTGTGTTTTTACAAAGGTACTGAAAAGGCAGGGATTATATTTCTGTATATCTTTTGCTCTTACAGGAATTAAATGGGCCAGTCATCATATAATTTATTACAGAATGTATTGAGTGAGTGGTGAGATGAACTAAAGATGGTATTGAAGGAAATAAAGAGAGGCATTTGGGCAGTGCTTACAGGGAAGGAGTGCAAAGGATTAGAGATGTATAAAAGAAAGTGGCAAGAGGTCAAGGGGAAGGTGCAGGGGTGGCAAATAAGAACTATGGTAAGTATCAGCAAACTTTAGGGAGAATAAGAAGGTTTGGAAAGAGGTTATAATGTGCAAAAAACAAGAGAACAAATAGGAACATTGGTGAAGGGGAAAAAGGGGAAGTGGTAATAGGGAGTGCGGACGTTATGAGATGGAGTATTTTGAAGGACTGTTGAATGTGTTTGATGATAGTGTGGCAGATATAGGGTGTTTGGGTCAGGGTGGAATGTGAAGAGAGAGTCATGTAGAGTGATTTGGTGAAAAGAGATGAGGTGGTAAAAACCTTATGCAAGATGAAATTTGGCATGACAGAGTTGATGGTAGTGCAGCTGAACTGATTAAGAAATAGGGCAACTGTGTTGCTGATTGGTTGGTTAGGACTTTTACTGTATGTTTGGATTATGGTGATGTACCTGTGGATTGGAAGAATGTGTGTATAATGCCACTGTATAAAGGCAAGGGGGATAAAGATAAGTGTTCAAACTACTGAGGTATAAGTTTGTTTAGTGTACCAGGTAAATTGTACGGGAGGGTACTGAGGAGGAGTGTGGTTTCAGAAGCAGGAAGAGAGCTGCTAGAAGCAGTGAGAATTTTTTATCATGGATGTAAGGCATGTGTACAAGTAGGAGGAGATGAGAGTGAATGGTTCCAAGATAAGATTGGTCTGCAGAAGGGGTGTGTGATGTCACCAAGGATGTTTAATTTGTTTATGGACTGGGTGATAGGAGAATAAATGCAAGTCTTTGAAAGTGAGGAGAGTATGCAGTCTGTTGGGGGATGAGAAGACTTGGGAAATGAGTCAGTTGTGTTTGCTGATGATACAGCAAAATGACATTTCTATGGAACTTTCCCTGGAAATCAAATAAAGAGTCCAAATGGTTAAACAAGGTGTGGACATGGAAGCCAAAGGTCTGCAAATAGGTCTTCCTATACTTTTTATAGGTAAAATAACAAAACTAATCAGCTGAAGCACAGTCTGCACATTAATTACAATATTCACGAAAGTATGTTCTACCTTAAGATGTGCAAAATTTAAAATTAGCTCAGTATTTGTGACAATCAGTCCCTACCATATGAAGTTAATAGTCAATATGTTGTTACCAACACTCTCAAAAAACAGTAAACTGACCATCCTTTTATAGTTCAGACACAGATAAGGTGGCATTAATATCTGCATGGGTGTATGCTGTTTACAGTTATATCTGAAAAATAGCTTGAGCTTAGTATGAATTATTTTGTGTAAAAGTTTTTAATCTTGGAACTTTGTTTAGGAAAGGCATGACATGAGTCTTTTCCAGCTAACATGCTACATATAGGAAGAAAAGCAGCAGTCTTTTTTGACATATATAAAAACTTACCTTAGTTTCTCCCATGAAGTCCTTAAAAGAAGACCCAAGCTTGATGGAACCACTAAGTTCTTGGGGGCTCATCTCTCCCTCTAGTTCTCCATGATCAGGAAGTTGAAAGAAGTTCATTAGGTCACTGAAGTATATCTCAAAATCTCCAAAGTTCTTGAAGGTGGCCATGATGCCCATGCGCTGGCAGTTCTCTAAATTAGTAGGTGGGTCTATAGGAGTCTGATGTGGGTCGGTATACTCCAATGTACTCCAAGCCTTATTGTGAGGTATTCTGAAAGATGTTACAGACAATGTGCGTAGAGAGTGAAAAATCAATTTCGATAGCTGATATGAACAAATTTCTTTTTCATATTTATTAGCCATTTCCTGCATTAGCAAGGTAACTTCAAGAACAGAGGACTGAGCCTTGGAAAAAATCCTCACTTGGCCCCCTTCTCTGTTCCTTCTTTTGGAAAAGTAAAAACTGAAAGGGAGAATTTCCAGCCCCCTGCTCCCTGCTAATGTATTTGGTATATTACGTGTGTACTTGCTTTAAACAAAGAATGGAGATTATACATGGGTGAAATACACAAACACCTCAATATTTCAAACTATATTGGGAGAGGGTGGGTTAAATTTTAATGAATATCTAAATCAAAGCAGTAAAACTAAAAAAAGGGCTATTTTAGGCTATTTTTCAATTCAGTACATCAGTATGTACAGAATATATACAAATATTATCACGAATTTCAGCATATTGTTTTCATCACATTCATTTTTGTATTTAGTTAATTTCCAGTGAAAAAGGTACGTTTTCAGAACAAAAAAACCTTTTCTCCCCAAGATGGTGTCTTGCAAGAGAGAGAGATTTTATAGGATATCTTCTGAAAAATCTGGGTTTGGACCTTCCAACCCTCAGTATTTCTAGTGAGGAAGGGCAGGCCTTAGCCATCCATTCAACCATGGCAGAAGCAGCATACTACTTTCAGGCCTGCCTTCAACCACTTAGAGACTGCCACAGAGATGACATCATCAACCTACTCCTCAGAGCTGCCTAACAGCTCTGAATTCACAGACTGCAGACAGTAACCCATAAAGGGTCACAGTTGGTAAAGACAAAGTTATTTTGAAAAAAGAGAGATGATGGGGCAGGTTTAGAAAAACAAGTAAAAATGTTCACAGGAAAATGCTACTGAGAGAAATGTTTTAATTTTGAGAATCTACATTTATGTCTTTGGGCTATCCCACAAGCATGAAAGCATGCCCATATGAAGGAGGGTTAGCAAAAAAAAATTTCAAGTAAGAAGACTAAACCCAAAAGAAAAAACAAATACCTTACCGGGAATCTATTACATATACACTTGTGTCTAAATACCATGCACAGATTGTCCTGAGAATGTATGTATGGTAGATTTATTGAGAGAAAGCCATCAGCAACTGAATTTATGAACACAAGAGAGATGTGAGATGAGGAAAAAAAACAGAAGTGCTGTATTCATTTACATAAGGAACTTTGACCATGGTACTGATTTATGCAAAATGCAGCACTGTCAAATCCAGTCTTATTAGCTCTATGCATAATACCAATGAATCTGAGGTTCAATTCTCATTCAACAAAACTGTATGTAATATAGTGATGATTAAGTAAAACTGCCAACACAAATGGGAAGAGTTGCTCAGGCCACGTAATCCTAAGGAAGCAGAGCAAGGTAAAAGGCAAGATTAGGTAATCGGTGAAGTTGTGTTAGGAGAAGATCTCAAATGTATACATATATCTTGGTTCTCTGTTGATGATGTCGCTCCAACTGAGAGGAGTTTGTGATGAGCCATAACTATACTGGATTAGAAAATAAATCATACCTCTATTACATGAAGTTTAACTTTCATAATTCTTCAAAACAATGTTTTATTTCATTTCTTACAAAGGTCAAAAACAAAAGTGAATTGCAAAATACAGGTTATTATTAGAGCTTATGTACCTTGCAATGAAAAGAGAGCTGATGAGTGGCGAGTGTTCTGGGAGGAGCTGAGTGAATGTGCCAACAGTTTTGATGCAAGATACTGGGTATTAGTGATGGGTGATTTAAATGCGAAAGTGAGTAATGTGGCAGTCTAGGGTAGAATTGGGGGGCATACAACTTCAGTGGTTGTCAAGTTGCACTCCTATGACCCAGGTAGCTGTCTATTCTTTCTGCCTCACCCACACATGGACTACTGGCATTCTGTCCACAAAAACACAGCCTCTCCTAATCACACATAACACTTGACAATACGTAACTCAAAAAAGTAATTATTTGTAAATACATTTTCCTGCAGCGAGTACTATGTGCTAGCCCTGCCTTTTGGCAAAATGGTGGGAGCAATGGTAGAAGTAGTAGGCAGAAACATTAGGCAGGAACATTTGGTAGGAATAGTAAGTTAGAACATTAGGTAGAAGCAGTTGGTAGGAATATTTGGTAAGAGACTCTGGAAACACTGCACTAGAGTTGCCTTCTGCCTGTTAAGGATGAGACACTAAGGGCTAAGAAGTGGCAATGGAGTTCATCAAATATGGAAACTCTTTTTCCATGGCCATCCCCTTGAGATAGTTCCTGGAGAAAACAGGCATCAGAGATATAGACTGACAGATGCTAAATGACAGGTGTGCAAATGAGAGACTCTTAGATATAAATGTATTCAGAGGGGCAGCTGCTGAGGTGCATGATCATTACCTGGTGGTGGCAAGGGAGTAAAAGGAAGAAATGATGAGTGAGAAAGAGGGATATGAAAGTAAGTACGCTTGGGAAAGAGACATTCTTTCTTTCTTTCATACATGATCGCTGTTTCCTGCTTTAATAAGGTATCACCAGGAACAGATGAAGGAAGGCTACATCTGATCACATCCATTCTTGAGCTGTCATGGGTAATGCACAACTTTCCATGGTTTACCCCAGACATTTCATGTGCCCTGATTCAGTCTATTGATAGGAAATCAACACCTTTATACCACATCAATCCAATTCACGCTAGCCCATGCACCCCTTTCACCTTCCTGCATGTTCAGGCCCCAATCGCTCAAAATTTGTTCACTCCATCTTTCCACTTCCAACTTGGTCTACCTGTTCTCCTTGTTCCCTTCACTTCTGACATGTACAGTATATCCTCTCTGTTAACCTTTCCTCACTCATTCTCAGCACATGTCCAAACCATTTCAGCACATCCTTTTCAGCTCTCTCAACCAAACTCTTTCTATTACCATACATCTCTCTTACCCTTTCATAACTTACTCAATTAAACCACCTCACACCACATATTGTCCTCAAAAATTTCATTTCTAACACACCCATCCTCTTCCCCAAAGCCTTATTATAACCCATGCCTCACATCCATATAATTTTGTTGGGACTAATGTTACTTCAAACATACCCATTTTTGCCCTCTCAGATAATGTTCTCTCTTTCCACACAATCTTCAGTGCTCCCAGAACCTTTGCTTTCTCTCCTATCTTATGACTTGCTTATGCTTCTTAGTTCTAACAAACTGCTGCCATGTCCACTCCCAGGTATATAAAATATTTTACTTCCTCCAATTTTTCTCCATTCAAACTCGTACCCCAACTAACCTGTCCCTCAACTATGCTAAACATATTAACCTTGCTTTTACTCACATTCACTCACAAATCTCTCTTTTCACATACTCTTCCAGTCTCAGTAACCTACATCTGCAGTTTCTCATTTGAGTCCACCAACAGTGCTTTATCAGAAAACAATTTACTCACTTCCCAGGCCCTTCTCATCACCCCACATACTGCATACTGAACCTACTCTCCATGACTCACATTTACCTCTTTCACTATGCCATCCATAAACTAACTGAGCAACCATGGTAACATCATACACCCTTGCTGAAGACAAACCTTCACTTGGAACCATTCACTCTCCTCTCTTCTTATTCATACAACCTTGACAAAAACTTTTCACCGCTTCTGGCAGCTCCTTCCCCCCTTCACATATTCTCATGACCTTCCACAAATCATCTCTATCAATGCCATCATACACTTTCTCCTAATCCATAAATGCCACATATAAATCCATCTGTTTAAGTATTTCTCAGACACATTCTTGAAGCAAACACTTGATCCACATATCCTCTACCACTTCTAAAACCACAATGCTCCTCCCAAATCTGATGCCCTGTATATGCCTTCACCCTCTCAATCAATTCCCTCCTATACAACTTACCAATTATACTCAACAAATTTATATGTCTGTAGTCTGAACACCCACCTTTATACCCCTTGCCTTTATACAATGGCACTGTATGTGCATTCTGCCAATTTTCATGCACCTCATCATGATCCATATACACAATGAAAATCCTTAGCAACTAATCAACAACATAAAAAAGACTTACCTGTTGGGATGTGAAGAAGGAAGTAAAAATTTGAAAAACACAACACAAACTCCACCATACAATTCTTTATGTCGCAGGCAAGTCAGTTCATAGCTGATGTATGCACGACGAACATATACCTTGAACAAAAATAGAAAAGGCACTTATTCAGCATCCATAAACTATAAAGCCACTAATATAAACAAATGGTGTAAAATAGTAGTTGGTAGGCAGCCAATGACAAGGGAGGTATATTGCCAATTCCACCCACCTAGGTATCAGGAGGGTAAGTGACATATGCTTAGTGAGCCAGCACTTTAGTGGTTGTCAAGTAGCACTCCTCTGACCAAGGTAGCTGTCTTTTCTTTCTGCCCCAATAACATGTGGACTACTGGCATTCTTTCCACAAACATACAATCTCTCCTTACCATATGTAACACTTGACAACACTAACTCATGCAGCTCATTCTTTGTACATAGATTTTCCTGTGGTGAGCACTATGCACTAGCCTTGCCTTTAGGCAAAACGGCAGGAGTAGATAGAAGTAGTAGGCAGGAACATTTAGGAAGGATTATTAGACAGAAACATTAGGTAAAAGCAGTAGGTAGAAGCATTATATAGAAGTTGTCATTATGAACATTAGATAGGAGCCTCTGCAAACACCGCGCTAGACTTGCCATCTGCCAGTGGCCTGTTAAGGGTAAGACACTAAAGACTAAAAAGCGGCACTATGGCCACCCCTTTAAGGGAGTTCCAAATGGAACAGGCATCAGAGATAAAGATAGATAGATAGATAGATAGATTTAAAATATAAGAGTAACTGACTATACAAACTGTTTATAAAGAGTTAAGGCATCTGAAAAATGTTTCATTGGTGGTAGTGGCTTCAATGTGAAGTTAATATATAAAGAAATTTATTCTTTATTTTTGGGTGGGGGTCATCATCATAATGTGTCTATGGACCTGCAAGCACAAAAAGAATGTTTTACTTTGTTTCTAAGCAGCTATGATGAGCAAGCAAAATAATCAATTTTATGTCTGTAAGATTCTGTATGATAAATGTTCAGCATCTGAAGCAGTCAGCCATACCATCCCTATACATCTCCACCCATCACTCAGTATTGGATCAGGCCAACACAAAGGTAACTGAATTACTTTGTTTTTTCTTTCTACTGAATGCTAATCTATAGTTTTATATACAGGTTGTACCTCTCTAATCTGGCGCTCTGTGGTCTGGCAAATCCCATGCTCTGACACGTTTCAAATCTGCCACCATTAGTCTGTGGATCTGCCACCAGGGTGGCACTGTTAGTAAGTTAGCAATGATAAGGCCCCAAAATCTGCTTACACTGCAGCCAAGCTAATTAACATCTGTTAATTTCTTATATTTAGCTGTATTTCAGCCCATCAGGATGTCATCCAAGAGACCAAGAGGTGCAGACAATAGAGATAGTGATAATAAGCATAAGCATAAATCATTATCGAAGCTTGAAAAGGTGGTGTTACTGAGAAAATTAGATAAAGGAACTTCTGTAAAGGCTTAGCGTGAGTACTATGAGACTGGATCGTCAACTGTGTATGGAAAAAAAAAAAAAAACGTTGAAAATGAAAGCCAGAAAAGTTTAAAGTTTTAGAAAACTTTGAAAGGTGCCAGGTGAACAGAATTATACAGTGCAATTATAAAGTGGTTTAAGCTCCAACGTAATGAAGGTGTAAGCCTTTCTGGGGAGATACTTAGCTGTGACAAAGTTTGTGGATGAACTTGCAAAGTTAGTGGCAGCGGAAAACAGCCCCAGAACAAGTGCATAATTCTGATGAATCTGCCCTGTATTCTTTCTTTATGCATTTTATGTATTGGCGTCATACACCACGAAAAACCTTTGCCCAAGAATTGAAGAGTCTCCAACAGAGGGTAAGGATTCCAAAGATAGGGTAACAATTCTTGGCTGCAACAATGCTGCAGGAACACATGAAACCAAGCTGATGGTAACTGGTACGAGTGTTCACCCGAGGGTCTTTAAAGGAATGAAAATTTTTCCACTTTTCTACCATGGTACTAAAAAAGGGTGGATGACAACTAAACTTTTTCTTGAATGGTTTGAAAATTACTTCGTGTGTGAAATTAGAGCACCCTGTTAAGGAGCATCCACACTATCGGGCAGTGACTGGCAAGCACGAGTGTTAAGTCTGTCATTAGACACTTTGTGCCAACTTTGATGAGCTAATCAGCAGACTGCCCTTGCCCGTAAGTTGAGTAAAATCAGACACTGCCCAATGGTTTGACACTGGGTCTGGAGCAGCAGCACTGTCATCCACCATATAGTTTTCTGCACTGTTCTATTTTTCTTTCTTACGCACAGAGCAATCAATATGCTACACAGTGCTATTTTTTTTCCTTTCAACTTCGCTGCGCATGGTGATACTGCACTCGTGTCCTGCCCACCAAATACTGGCTACTGCAGGACTTGATTACCCAACCACCTTAACAATGTGGATAACAACACAGGCATGCCTGAGAGACTTTGCCCGGTGAGGGAACAGGCCAATAGTGTGGACATGATTTAACTCTGTTGGCCTCGATCCAAAGTGTATAATATATTTGAGTTTAGATAATTGTTCAGCACACCCCAAAGCAGAACCTTGTTTGGAAGCATTATTGGTTGTATTATTTCGTGCTTCAAACTCTGTTCTACCTATGATAACAAAGCAATATATATGTCAAATGAGCTTGCAAGACTAGGGGTTGGGCATATGTTTACATAGGGGGTTTCCTTAGGGGTCAATGTCTGTTTTCTGGCATTTTCTGAGGGCCAGCAGTGGTCAGGCCCCAAGGCTGAGGGATAACAGAGGTTCAACCTGTATGAAAAAATTATTTCTTATATCTTTGTCACACAGTGTGATGAAATTTCTGGACCATACTCACTGTTTGATGGTAAAAGTTAGAAAAGTTAGAAAATAACTCAAGAAAACATGCATAAAACTAAATGATCAAAGTATGTCAGTATTCAGTATAAAAACATCAAATATAGATGATGAAATCTTCAAACAACTTGACAAGACTGTCAAAATGACATAATCACAGAAAAATGGAACAGGATGTAATAATAACATATTTTTCTTATAAAAAGACAGCAATTGCAAAACCACTGATGATACTGTTAAGAGAAATTATAGATGATAGCAGCATAGCAGAGGTTCACAGAATTGTGCATTTATCATCAATGCACAATAGAGGATTATGTCAGCTTTATAAACAAAGACAAATTTGTACCTGGTAAAAGCATACAAACCCAGGTATTAGCTAATACAGTACCATACATAACACTTATGCAGGAAATGAGAATAGATACTGTTTTCCTTTTTTTTCTTGTATGCAGTCAATGACCAAGAATTACTGGTACTACCCGCACAGGTATTAGGAAGGTTAGTGACAGCTGCATAGTTAGCCAGCACTTCAGTTGTTGTCAAGTTGCACTCCTTTGACCCAGGTATCTGTCTTCTCTTTCTGCCTCTTCTACATGTGGACTGCTGGCACTCTGTCCACAAACATATAATCTCTCCTTTCACAAATAACACCTGAAAATGCTTAACTCACACAACTCATTATTTGCAACGCCAGATATTCCTGCGGCGAGTCCTGCATTTTGACGAAATGGCAGGAGCTATAGATAGAAGCAGTAGGTATGAACATTAGGAAGAAGTAGTAGGTAGGATCATTAGCTGGAAGCATTAGGTAGAAGTAGTAGGTTGAAACAATAGGCAGGAATATTAGACAGACACATTAGGCAGAAGTGGCTGGTATGAACATTAGGTATGAGCCTCTAAGAAAACACTGCACTAAAGTTACCCCCTGCCACTGACCTGTCAAGAGTGAGGCACTAGAGGCTAGGAAGCATCACTGGAGTTCAACAGTTATGGAGACTCTTTTGCTGTGGCCATCTCCCTTGTGGGAGTTCCCAAAGGGAACGGGTCTCAAAGATATAGGCAGACAGATACTTTTTTTCTTGAATTTGCTAAAACATTTCATAAAGTAATTTACAGTATTTTGCAGAGAAAAGGTATATACTATGATTACCTAACAAACAAAAAATTCAAAGTACTAGTAAACAAACTGTCTAATGAAGAGGATGCTCTATCAGGTGTACCACAAGGAATGATATTAGCTTCAGCTGTCATAAAGATTAAAGAAAGTACAATATATCAAGAAGATTTGTAGATAACACTGATATGATCAGAATATAAAGAGGAAAATACTAAAAGATTTAAACAATAAAACAAATACACAAAAGAGAACTTAATGGACTTCAGTGAAGAAGAATTTGAGTGACAAAATAACTATAAGTGCATGGGCCCATAGCAAGAAGGGAATAATACGGACAATAGTATGGTTGAAGGTAGGCAAGGCACCTGAAGTGGAAGGGATTACAGCTGAAACGTTGAAGTATGGAGGAGAGAGTGTGAGAGAGTGGATGCATTGGATATGCAATTTTGAATGGAAACAGAAGGTTGTGCTTGAGTAATGGGTGAAAGCTATTATTGTTCCTTTATTCAAAGGAAAAGATGCTAAGGATGTTTGTAGCAATAACAGGGAAATAAGTCTGTATTAGGTTAGGTTTAAGAAGCAGGTTGGAACATTTGGCAGGAATATTAGGTAGGAGAATCTGAAAACACTGTACTAGAGTTGCCTTCTGCCAGTGGCCTGTTAAGGGTGAGGCACTAAAGGCTAAGAGTGGCACTGGAGTTCACCAGTCATGGACAATCTTTTGACGTGGCCATCCCCTTGAGGGAGTTCCCAAGGGGACCAGGTGTCAGGGATATATGAGTCTGTTAAGTATACCAGGAATAGTGTATGCAAGTGTTGATTAATTAAAGTGATGGGAGTGACTATGCAGAAAAATATCTAGCAAAAGGTAAGTAGCTGTATGCAGCTTTTATGGATCTGGAGATAGCGTATGACAGAGTCGAGTGGAATGCTTTATGTGATGTGTTAAGGATATATGGAGCAGGGGAAAACTGCTGGATGATGTGAAAGCCTTCGATAATGTAACAAATGTATGCGTAAGAGTGGATGGAGAGTTGTGCGAGTTTCCATATACATGTGACTGTGTGATGTCACCATTGCTTTTTAACACATATATGGAGGAAATGATACGAGAGGTGAAATCAAAACTAAGGGAAAGGAGGGGCAGAGATGGAGTGTGACAGTGAGGTACAGCAGCTATTGACAAGCCTATTTGCTCATGATAATGTGTTACTTGCTGAGAGTGGACCTGAAGAGGGTCGTAAGTGTCTTTTATGTTGTGTGTAAGCATAGGCAATTGAAGGTGAATGCAAGTAAAGGTAAAGTAATGTTGTTTAAAAGGAAGCAGAGTGAAAATACGGATTTCGCAAAACCTTACAGTGTTCAGTCCACTGACAGTATACTGCACCCTTTATCCCACATCTGGAGATCAAATTCATTTTATCCTGTGCTCACCTTTCACCCTCCTGCTTTTTCAGGCTCCAAGCACTCAAAATATCTTTCACTTTATCCCCCCATCTCTGATGTGGTGTTCCCTTCTCCTTGTCACCTCCACTTCTGACACATATATACTCTTTGTCAACATCTCACTCCTTCTCTCCATATGTCCAAACCATTTCAGCACACCCTCTTCAGCTCTTTCAACCACTCTTCTCTTTACCATACCTCGCTCTTACCTTTTCATTATTTACTAGATCAAACCACTTTACACCAAATATCATTCTCAAACATTTAATTTTCAAGACAAAGAGATGAAAAAGAACCAACATATATATCCTCCACTATCACTGTTTACCACTATCATTGTTTACATTCTTTATGCCAAATGTGTACAGCCTACCAAAATTTTTGTTAGTTCAGTATCAGTTGATCACTTTTTAGCTATATCCTACATGTTTTTGAGAACATTTTAAACCCTTTACTTCTAAAAAATGGCTTGCAAGTGTAAGTATTGGTAATGCTTCCAAGTTGCTCGGGAAAGTATTTAATACAGACTTAATGATGCAAATGATGCATAGTGATGAGGCAGGTAAATATCAGGCACAGGAGGGTCAATCGCATGCATTAGCTTCCTATACCATTAAAACAGTACTTGATATCAGCGAAAGGATAAAAACAACCAGCTAGTCAACCACATCTTTAGTTGCAACAAAGGTTTCACACACAAGGAATGAGCTTCTGGAGATGGTGGAGAGCAAGCCAGGATGGTGTAGGTTAACTGATGGAGTGCAGCAGCAGTGATCAACAACACAGTATGGTCCTACAAACTTGTGAATGTCGATTAAATTTCATTTCCTGTAAGATTTATACTAACAATGTCTTTATCAATAAAACACCATAATAACATCTGCAGAGCCATTATTGTTACCCATGGAGGGCATTCTATTGTACTTACTCATGTAAGAACTGACCATGTCAGGAACAATAATGCATAGGTACCATGTTACAACAACCCCTTTTACCAGATTTTTCATGAAACAGACAATCTTTAATAATGCTTTTACCAGAATTTTCACATAAAGGAAAATCCTCAAGAACACATTTAATCCGTTATGAGATGTCTCTCTATACATGTAAATAAACATACACAACTGTTTGTTTTTTAGCATGTAGCATCAAGAACAGATAAACAATGGTCTCATTTGCACATTTCCATTGTGTATAATGCACCAACACAAATGCCCATCATCCATTGCCAATCTTCAAAGACATTTTCATGATTTACTCTGACCACTTCAAATGCCCTGGTTATGGCCAGTGACCATGGTGCCTGCCTATTTAACACATCAGATCTATTCATTTTTCCTGTGTGAGCCACTCTCCCTCCAGAACATTCAGGTTCCTCTAAACTAAAGCCTCTTCCACTCCATCCATCTATCTCCTTTTTGATTTATCCCCTCCCTTCCTCCCTCACTTTAAACACATACATCCTTTTAGTCTTTCTTCACTCATTCTCTCCATATGACTGAACCATTTCAGCATATGCTGAAAGCTTGTAGCATATATAATTTAGTTTATTCACATTTTCCCTTCAAAAATTGGAGGCTAATCACTCACTGTAGATTGCACCACTTTATATGCATAATATGACTTAGACGGAACAATTTTCACTTGGCTCCTTGCTCTGTTCTTTCTTTTGGAAAGTTATAAAGGGAGGGAGGATTTCTAGTCATCCGCTCCCACCCCTCTTAGTCCCCTTCTGCAACACACAGGGAACACGTGAGCAGCATTCTTTCTCTCCTATCCCCAACTATACAAGCTACAATTCTTTGAACTGTTAAGCTAAAACTGAAAGCTGCTCTTTTCCTACCTTTCTTTTTTTTTTTTTTAATGAACGAATGAATGACCTAAATAGGCACAACTAAGTAAGACAAATTCAAGTGCACAACAATGCATAACAAAATGTGTCAACTACATGAAATCCATACCTCTAAACTAGCCATCCTCACAGCCATGTTGGTATGATAGAAGAAGGCATGTAAAACATCAAATATGGAAGTTTCTGAAAGGATCAGCTTCTGCAAATTCTCAGGATGAAAGGAATGACCATACATATCTATTGCTGGGAGGAAAATAGATTCCATCTGGTTGTAACGTAGTTCATATGCTGGTTGATGAGCTGCAATCAGAACCTGTTGATGAGAGGAATAAAATCAATAAAAAATGATTACTCAGAGTCCATGGTAAAAAGTTTCAAAAAAAAGGTAACTGGAAGGAACAGGGGGTCACCCACAAATTAAATCACAATTAATGTAATGGAGATGTCTATGAAAATGAAGAGTCAACTGAGTCAGAGTAATTAAATAAAAGGTTCCATCTATAAACGGCTCAAATAAAGATTTTCAATAAACACTTACTATTATTACTGCATTAAATGTTTTTTCAGCTTCTGATGCCCTTCTTTCAAAACAAACATGCTGCTCATGTCTTTTATCATGCTCTCATAACCTTTTTGAAACTACTTTAACACTGCCTAGTACTGATGGAAAGGACCCAATTACTTTCTTTAAGCTTTTAAAAAAGACTGATAATGTAGACAGTGAACAGTTCTTTGAGAGGTGGAGACAAAAATATCCAAAGAAGGTTCTCTGACAAAAATGTACTCTTTCGTCAACTGATGATGACGCAGCCTCACCAAAGGTAAATTTTCACGCACAGTATAATGTCAGGCAAGGAGAATCTGGCACCACCAGGTATTATTTACTTATCTATTATGCTTGATTGCCGTCTCCCGCATTAGAGAGGTACTGCCAAGAAACAGACAAAGAAAGAACCATCCATTCTCTCATATTTATTCATTTCACATCACCACCCCACCACACAGGAAACAGTATCGCCATCCCCTGCAAGAGTGAAGTAGTGCCAGGAAATATAAGGAGAAAGGCCACATCCACTTGCATCCAATCTCTATCTGTCATGTGTAATGCCCTGAAACTACAGTCTCCATCAAAAACCAAAAACAAGAAACTTTTCCAAGGTTTCCTTTGATTGCTTCATAAGCACTGATTCAGTCCACTGCCAGCACATAACTTCCATATACCACATCACTCCAATTCACTTTATCCTAAGCATGCCTTGCACCCTCTTGCATGTTTAGAACTTGAGCACTCAAACCCTTTCCGACTCTGTCCTTTCATGTCCAATTCATTCTCTCAGTTTTCTTGTCTCCTCCAATCCAGACAAACATAACGTTTTTGTCTGCCTCTCCTCACTCATTCTTCTATACACATGTTCAAACCATTTCAACACACCCTCTTCAGTTCTCTCTACATTACTCTTCTTATTACCACATCTTTCCCATATCATTTCTCACTAGATCGAACCTACTTCAACTACATGTTGTCCTCAAATATTTCATTTCCAACACATTCACCCTCTTCCATTTATTCTCATCCAGAGTCCATGCCTTGCATCCATACAACACTGTCAGGAATACTATAACTTCACACACACAAATCTTCACCCATCCAGATAGTGTCCTTTCTTTCCATACATTCCTCAATGCTCCCAAGACCTTTTACTCTTTCCTATCCTATGAATCACTTTAGTTCCCATGGTTCCATTCATTATTATGTCCACCCCCAGGTATCTAAAGCACCACTCACTTCTTCCAAGTTTTCTCTATTCAACTCACCTAACCTGTCTCTACACTGCTAAACCTAATAACATAGCTTTTATTCACTTTTTCTTTCTCAACTTTCTTCTTTCACTTAAACTCCTTAACTTAGATGCCAGTGTCTGTAGAGGATGTATGGGACCTTGGCGGTAGGGAAGGTCAAGTAGGGTCAGTTGGGGATAACTCAGGCAGTATATGTAGCGGGTCAGCACAGCTACAGGTCAATTCTCAGGTAACTGTTAGAACCAAGGCTGGAAGGGTCCTGTGTGGGGAAGGTTAGGGTAATGCCACAAACCAAAACTTATGGAGAACCGTCACTCTACCGCTGCTGCACACACAGACATTAACAGTGTTAATACAAACATGCATACCGACAGTAAAAAAAAAACATTCAAATTCATTCCATAAATCATCTCCAAGGAAAATAAGTTTAAGATACACAAATGCCTGGAGCATCATTACGAAACGTGACGAACTTATATCCTATGCAGAGAATGAAAAACCGAACATTATTGCAATCTCAGAAACACTTAATTGCTGAGTAAGCAATACCCGAATTCAAACTATTTTCAAAAGATCGCTTATACAGGGTAGGTGGTGGAGTTTTGATCTATGCTGACAACAATCTAGGTGCTATTAAGATAAGCAAAGTAGAAACACACACTTTCAACTCTCTTATATTGATATCACCAACTATTTCCAAAGCAAACTATGGCTCGGCTTTATTTACAGACCTCCTAAGCAAAAAGAAGACGATGATAAGATGCTATACAATGAAATCAAAACTACAGTAAACAGTAAAGAGGTTATAATAGCAGGAAACTTCAACAGTCCAAACATAAACTGGAACACATTAACTAGAGACCGAGGAGGAATGAGACTTACGGAACTGACTGAAGACACTTTTCTAGGACAGTTAGTCAAAAAACCAACTAGAGGTAAAAACATTCTTGATCTTGTCCTCATCAGTGACAAACTTAAACAACTCTTTTTTTCCTTTTTATGTTGAAGGCTCCAGTCACGGACAAAAGTCCACATCAAGGCCGGGCCCTACTTGAAATATAGAGAGAGTTG
>JAYMFT010021565.1:0-16395 GCA_038088735.1 Panulirus argus
CTCCGTCTCAGCTAACATGAAGAATAAAAAAGATAGGAAGATAATTACAGAAGAAGAAGACGACGATATGATAAGCGCTCACCAAAAGCTGAGGAAAAACAAGCAGTAAAGTTAACATGAAAAATACCGGAGCCAAGAAGCTCTGCATGAGGGACCTTGAGGCTGACTTGGCAGAAGGCGGGCCGGGCGGCCCGCTGGCCCGCTGGTTGGTAGTCAGGGCCGCCCTAACAACCCCCGGCCAGAGGTAGCTGTTGTTATTAAGGGCTGGTTGACAGATTCCCCCCCCCTAAGCCTGGCCCTAACAACCCTGGGCCGATGGTGTTGCCACCGCCACAACCAGTGGTTGCTGGGTGATCACCAAGCAGATGATGTGACGAGCGCTGATTGGTGCGTCCACGGATGTCTTTCTTTACTGCCCGCTCTTGTTGCATATTTGTCTCTGGACTTCCTTGTAATTAATGATGATACTAACGATTGATGATGCTCGTATTAATGACTAGATTAATTGAATTAAGTGCAGGCAGCGGCTGAAGATGTGCGCAGAAACAACACGTGATATAGATTATGTTGGGCTTTGAAAAAATGGAGGACGTTGAATAAACAGTCTCCCCGCAGACCCTGGGGTGCCGGAGTGCTGCTGCTGAGTGATGCTCGCTGTGGTTGGGATGGAGCTGTTCATACAGAGGTCTGCTCGAACTCGTATATGCCTCGACGTGGTCGTGGTGTCGAACTTCACCTCGGAGACGAGGTATCGTCTGGTGTCAGGAGGCGACAGTGGCGAGAGTAGTGCACTGGAGTCTTTCCGATCTGTTGCATGAAGGCCCGGGAGTTGGGAACCCCGGGGAGTTCGAGCGTCTCCCGATAGGTGGTGTTTTTAGAGGGGCAGAGGATTAGTCTCGCATGCCTTTTTCTGTCCCATTTGTAAGCAGCCGCTGTTGAGTGGCGAGTGGGGAGGAAGACCAGGCGAGGGAAGCATAAGTGAGTTCGGTTAGACGGAAAGTTGGGGAGAGACGTTCTCCTGTTCAGTTGCAGAGGAGAGGAGTCCAGGTGTCTTGAGTGTATGTAGAATGTTCAGACGATGATTAGAGGATCTGATGATGGCGCTGACGTGCACCTTCCAGCTTAGCTTGATTTATCGTCGTAAATGACACAAAAAACTTGGTGGACCGGACTATCTGGGAGGAGGGAGGGGGGGGGGCTAGCGAGGCAGCAGGGTGTGTGTGCAATGGTTGGAAGCAAGGCCTAATTCGCATGACTACGGCGATGGTGTGGTTGTTAAAGACGTGGTTGGAGATTGTTAAGAGCATTCTGGAGGGCGATGTAATCGGGAGAGCTGTTTTGTCAGCCCTGACATCAGTGGTAGAGCCGTCGCCTTATCCCCATCGAGCTGGTGTGTCAGCGACAACATTTATAAGGTAAGGAGACTCAAAGGGTCGCGTTTTTGTCGTCCTGTGAGACGCCACAGATGAGAGACTGGAAGGTGGAGATGGCGAGTGTACAATCTGACGACCGCTCAACGAAAAAGTCTCCAAGTTATGGAATAAGACTTTCCCGCAGCCCTGTGTGTGTGTGTGTGTGTGTGTGTGTGTGTTGCTAAAGTTCATGTATCCTTGCTCCTTGGTGATGATGAAGGGCTGAGTAGAGCGCAGCGGGGCTGTGCAGGGTATGTACGTAGTCCTGCAGGTGGGTGTGAGGGAGGCTGGTGCAGCCTCTAGGTAGGCAGGAAACGTGTTGGATGCTTCACCCACATCACCTGTAGCTCCTGCCTCGCCCTCCCCTCCCTCCCTCCCTGCTTACACACACACACACACACTCACAGACAGTAACAGGCGTGAAGTCTTCAGTAGCAGGACGTTATCAGAGCCTCATCCTCTCGCCTTACGTCGCGTAAGATTATTTTCTTTTGGCATTTTAAAGGCAATCAGTGTGGTGGAGACGTACGTATGTTGTGTTGTGGAGTGGTTTAGCGGTGTCGCGTTGCCGCGTTTGGAGGGGGATGCAGGCAGGCGGGTGGTGTTGGTTCAGGCATGGTTATTACACCATTGTTTACGAGTGAGTGCTATGTAGGAGTGGTGGTGGCCCTAGGCTGGCCGTGGTGGCCGGGCGGAGAGAGGAAGGGCAAACATCAGACGGGGGCTGCCTGCGTCTGGCCCGCGCCGCCCAGCCCGGGTGTCGTGCTATGATCGTTGTTCCGGCAGAGGATATCAGGTTCTTGTGTTCATGTGGGTGTGTAGGGTACCTCACACCGCCGGTACCTCGGCCACAGCTGGTGCACGTGTGTGGCAGGTACCGTGGCCACAGCTGGTGCTTTTGGTTGGCAGGTGGTGGGGAGCCGCTGGCCCCCGACACTCCTTGCCCACGCAAGGTGACCCAGTATTTTTTCTCTCTTCCTCCCTGACAGTCACTTTATGAGGTGTTCACTGCCTCCCCGTCCCCTCCCCTCTCCTCCCCACACCCCTTCCCATCTGTAGCATCAGTATCCCCTACCCCAGACCACCTCACGTCTCCCCTACTTAGCTCCCAACTATCCTCCTCCTCCTCCTCCTCCTCCTCCTCCTCCTCCTCCTGTCACCTTCCCGTCAATTCCCCGTGTACTTCCATAATCTGTCCACCGTCTGCTTCGATCTCCCTGTCCTTATTCCTCCTTCATCTGCCTGCGTTAGTTCTCCCGCCCCGTCCCCCAGTGTCCGTCTCGAGTGCGTCCTGGCCACCCGTCTCACTACCCTGGGGGAGGACCCGTCCGTGGGTCTTCCTGCACGCATGCCTTCCGTAGGGAGAACCACGCTGGGCGCAGCGCTGCAGGAAATGACCAGGTTGGGGCTGGAGCTGTTAAGGCATACCAGGCAAGGAGGGCAGGGTGGGGTGCTTGACGGCCGTGGTGGTGGTGGTGGTGGGGAGCAGTGTGGGGTGTTTGACGGCGGTGGTGGGGTGAGGTTGAGGTGCTTGACGGTGGGGTTGAGGTAGAGGGGGAGGCAGTAGGAGCAGCCAGTACCAAACACGTTCTCCTTGACAGGTGTGTGCAGGCGTAGGGTGGGGTGGGGGGTGGGGGGTGAACGACCGCCTCGCCCTCCAAGCTTCTCTCTAATCTCCATCGCGCCCCTCTTCCTACTCCCTCCCTCCTCCCCATTTATCCCGTCCTCTTCCTGGTCTCGCGCGCATCTTCCTCCCGTTCTTGCTTCTCCCCAGTGTGACTCCACCCCGGTGTGGCTCCTCCATGGTGTGGTTTCTCCCCAGTGTGGCGGCTCTGGCTCGATACAGCTTCCTCTCCCCTTGTATGACCTCTCCTTGTGAGGCTGGTGACCTGGTGACGGGGCAGGTGGCCTCCTGCCGGTGTTGGTGGAGGACAGGTGATTAGAGGGTGTGTGGGGGGTTGGGGTAGGGGGATGAGGCAGGTGAGCCATGTGTGAGCGATCTTGTTATTGGCCACGCCTGGCGGCCCTCACCCGGGGCGAGGCAGGACGCCCCAGGCCAGCAGCTGGTTACTGCCCACCTTCGGCCTGACCACACAGACACTCTCTCTCTCTCTCTCTCTCTCTCTCTCATCCAGTGACTTGTCAAGTTTTTTCACACCCCGACTTGCTGGAGCTTTCCACTGTTTTATTGTATTTTGATAATCCACTTCTGAGAAGGAAACGATTTTGTCGACACTCGTGTGTGTATATATATATATATATATATATATATATATATATATATATATATATATATATATATATATATAATCATTTTGCAAAAAGGAATGATTTCAGGGTCGGGGTAAATATTTATGCCTGACATTTTTGCAACAATAATGAATAATTTCACGAGGACATTGAAGTGTTGTCGCTTATGAAATGATTTTCGCTCGTCGCAAATGGTATTAACAATGGACTGTAAACATGTTAAACAGTTGGTGAAGGTGAATAAATTTTCCGCGTGACGTGACGGTGAAAAATGGATGAAAAGTTGCACGCGGTATCGTACGTGGGCACCCAGCCTGACGGAGAGGAGTTTTGGCGTTGACACAGTCACTCGCTGATCGCCTAGGGAAAGGAAATTCAGGGTAGATGAAAGACGATGGTCAGAACATGTTTCAGTTCTCCATTTCACATGATCTTGGAGAAGCTAGTGCGTGTGTGTGTGTGTGTGGGAGATGTGGTGTGTGGTCGTGCAACTGTCGAGTTGTGGTCGCGGTCTTGCCTCGCCTGGTGGCCGCCCAGGCCATGAGACCCCCCCCCCCTCGTCTGATGGTCCAGATGTCTGTCGTGGGACACAGGTCCTGCGTGAGGCGCAGTCCTCACGACCCGCTGCGGTGGGATGTCCCCAGACGCACGCTCAAGGATACCGGGTTGCGAGGAGCGTGATGCGTTTCCCTTTTCTCCTCTTACTTCGGGATCTCGGCCAGTTAGCCAGGCCAGGCCTTGATGGTGGCTGCACTTCAGGACCTGCGTCTCAGAGTTGTGAATCGTTTCTCCTTCGTGAAGACGTGTTTGTAAAACACTTTGTAAATTGGTGATCAAATGAGTGAAATGGTCGAGGTATGGGAATCGAAGGTGGGTGTCTTCCCACATCTTCTCTCTCTCTCTCTCTCTCTCTCTCTCTCTCTCTCTCTCTCTCTCTCTCTCTCTCTCTCTCTCTCTCTCTCTCTCTCGAGTCCCCCAGGAGGTGTTGCCAGGAGCTGTGTGTTGTAGCGTAGGTCCCGAGCGTTGTTGTGCGGCCCCCACAACCTCTAGGCTCCAGCAGGGTTCCCGGGGAGTCCAAGCTGGAGGCGGGCTTGAGCACTTGGCCCACTGGTTCACCAGCCCACACTAGTGGTAGCTGGCTCGAGGCTTCCTAGTTCACTGTTGTGGTTGACTCTGGGTTGTCTGGTTTCCTCATGTCCTTGCTGTTTTTGTTTTCAGGCCGGTCCTGTCGTGTTGTGGTTGTTGATTGATGTGGTTCTTGTGATTTTTGATTGCTTTGTGGTAATGGCAGACTGACGATGCTCATGATTACAAGATCTCTCCTTTTTAACATTAGTGTTATTGTTATTTAAGATTTATATTTAATTAATCATATATTCGTACAATAACTGACGATGATAATGATAATGATAATTATTATGCTTGTTATTCTTATTATTCGTATTATTATTATTATTATCATGAGGCCATCATTAAGGTCATCTTCGCCATATTTCTTATATTCCCCGAACCCTCCAGCCTACCCCCCGGGCCCTGTCATCTACACCTGTATCTTCTGAACGTCCTCCTCTGCAGGGAGGTCCTCACCACACACAGTTCTACCCCCTCCTTCCCAGGGGGGGTCCTCAGTATACCCACCGCCACAGCCCCACCGCCTGACAGTCAGTGTAAGGATGATGCGAATGACCTCCTGCAGTGTGTGTCTTCGTTCTCCCTGAACCTGTCCACCCCCAGATGTTTGTCTGCTGAACCCCCTGGGGCCAACAGCCCCCCCCCTCTGTAACCTGCCCACACCTCAGATATTTTTATGGGGTCAACAGCCCACCTCTGTAACCCACCCACCCATTGGTGTGTGTGTGTGCGTTCTGTCTGTATACGTGGCACTGGACCCCAACCTGTAATGTCCGCCACGCCCTTGTAGATAGTTACAGGAGGGTGTAGATACATGTGTGTGCCCGGGCCGCCAGATTACAGCGGCCTCCACCCGTCTTGGCCAGCCCCCCTAACGAGTTTAACCCCCCCCCCCTTCCTCCCTCCCTCCCCCACCAGTATGGTTTATATTGTTTTGTTATCCTGGTGTCTTTAACGACTAGCGAGCTGTAGGCTCTGCTTCCTCTGCCACCACTACACACGGTCAGGGGTACCACCACCACCACCGCCCTTGGTACATTCACCTTCTTCAACCAGAGCGGGTCTGGTATCGCCTCTGGGCCTCCCCCGCCAGGGCGAGTCCACTGGAGACTGTATTTGTAATTAAAGTCATAATGAAGCGGACGCAGAGACATGCGACGCCCACCACCACCAGCAGTGGTGGTGGGGGCCTGGCCTGCCGTCTCGTTATCGCGTGTGGTATGGGTTCATGATGGGTCTGCCCTCCCCCCGCTTACCTCACCTCCGGATCCTCGCTGTACCGTCCCTCTACACCTTCACCTCCAGCTCTTCGGTGTACCGTACCTCTGCATCTGCAGCCTGAGCTCTACCCACCTGGCGAGGCACTTGTCTACACCTGGTCTTCCAAGTGGATGCCTCGCTTGTTGAGGCTAACACCAATTGCCTGACCTCTCTCGGTAAAAAGGCTTATAAGCTTCAGTAAAGAGACTCAGACTTCGCTCTGTCCTACTAGATGACAGTGCAATTGCATCGTGGTGATCCCACTCGGCGAACCCCTCTGTCTGCCCGTCTCGCGCGGCGCAGGACAGATGTAAGCGAATCCCTCCAATACGATACACTGCAGCGCCTGGTGTTGCGGTGTGGTCGGTGGCCACACACCTTGTGTACTGCGGGTGGAGACATCCTCCTCGCTCCTGACGGGAGTCAACCACAACGTCTTCACCTCCCCGAGCGACGTTGATGATCCCGACTTGAGGGGATCCATGCTCGGATGTCGGACGACCTGAGTTGCTGACTGCCCCTCATTGATTTAAGTGGTGGTCGTCAAGGTCTTGCGTGTGGTACCTTGAACGACCCCGATATGGTTGCCGATGTATCCCTGTCGCTGGTGAGGCATGCCGCAAGGCCACACTCTACCCCCGCTGTTTATTATCTCGGAAAGAAAGCGTATGTTATCATTTGTCCACTTTGGAAAGTCAGTGGAAAAAAGATATAGTTCTTTTTTTTTTGCTATGGAATCCCTGACAGATTATACCTGGTCTGATTAATTTCCCGCCGCCTCAGACACCGAAGCCCCGGTATTGATCTGTTTTATTGGAAAGGAGTAATTGTGGCGATGCGAGCGGTTAGATGTGGCACTCACTAGTCAGGGCTTGATCATTGGTCGATTGTGTTAGATTATTTATCATTATTATCATTATTATTGTTATTATTATTATTATTATTATTATTATTATTAATAGTTTTTACTTGAGAATTTGCACATTAGAGTTGGTGTCTGGTGACGGACGTTTTCTGTTCTTTGTTCACATTTTGATACTGGATGAACGATTTCCCCCTCCCCGCTAGTGTCCCGGGTTCCTCCCCCTCCCCACAGGGCCCTCTCCCTTCCCACAGGTTTCTTCACCTCCCCACTTGTGTCCAAGGTTTCTCTCCCTCCCCACTACTGTCCCGGGTTCCTCCCTCTTCCCATTAGTGTCCTAGGTTCCTCCCCATCCCGGTAGTCTCCCCATTCCTCCCTCTCCCCACAAGTGTATAAGGTTCCTCCTTCTCCCCACTAGTGGAAGATATACCCATACGGTCCGTATCTATTCTCCCCCTCCGCCGGCCTCCATATACTCCCCCCCGCAACCTCCCCTACCCCGTTTGATTTTTCGTCTCTCCCCTCCTCGTAATTTTAACTCCTTGTCGTACTCTCCCCTCCTCTCACTTCCCCTCCCCCCTCCCCCTCTCCCCTCTCCCAGCACATTTGCTGACCAACCTTTTTGTCAGTGTTTTATGAAAGTGATAAGTCATGGCTGCCACAAGGCTCAACCTCCGGTGGTAAACCAAAGTACTTTGGCCCGTACCTGCCTCCCCTGACGCCCCCTTGCGACGTGGCCTGACGGCCGTGGTGGCGGTGTGGTGGCAGTGTGTGGTGAGTGGTGTGGCAGTAAGTGTGGTGGTGGTGGTGTATGTAGTAGTAGTCAGTACTGAGGATAAGTGGATGCAGGGCTGGTGAAGGCAGTGGCAGACGTGTTGCTGAGGAAGTATCTCTAGGTTAGGTGTGACGCGTGGGACTTGTAGGGGTTGTGGGAAGCATTGGGGTTGTTGTGGGAAGGTGCTGCTTATGGTGGGGGTGGGTCAGGTGTGAGGGCGACGGGTGTTGGGATGGGAGGCGGTCGTTGATGACGGGTTTTGTGGAATTTCAAAAGCGTTGGAAGCTAATGGTTAGTCAGCGCTTTTTATCCCAGCATAAAAAAAAAGGTATATAAAAAACAAACTGTTTATATGAAAGAATATATTTTGTCTCCCACGTAAATGAAAAAAACAGTCTCTTATTAACATTATTGTGTAACATTTCATCATTGCTTTCATTCGTTCCAGTGATGTTATATAATTCATATACGACATTGAGACTCATATATATTTTGTATACTTTCAGTATATGTTCCACGGTATTTCTGTCATCGCGGACGCCGCTAAACCGTTAAGTGGTGGAACTGATCACACTGATTTGCGGTAGAGTGGTGTCACAGTGGTTCAGGTTAGGGAAGTGTGTCAGTGTGACATGCAGGTGAGGTGGCTTGGGGTAGACTTGGGTACAGAGGGAACGGGAACCATCTCGCTGTATTGCTGTGGCGATTGAGACACCGTAACAACGCTGTGACTCGTAATGATCGTGTTGCCAACACTTTTGCTGCTGTGCGCGCATCCACCCTCCTTGTGATCAAGGCTGCTGGTCCCTCACTGTGACGAACGCCTCGTCTGTGACAACCTGTATCGTCTGAGGATCCGCCTGGTGTGAGGAGGAGAGTCACTCATTACCCCACGTCCCTCTCGGTCCTGCACGTGGTCAGTCGGCAGGATAATCGCCCGGGGGGAGGATTTTTACTGGGCTTTACTCTCTTCCTTGTGTGTGCGTAAATCCCCCGCCCGGTCCGTCTTCATCAGCGTCCTCCTTCAAATCCCCGCCCATTCTTCCTCATTAACTTGTTTATTAAGAGTAAATCCCTGTAATCCTGGGGCATTCTTCCTGATGCTCTTATTAAGGATTTAATCCAGGCTTCCCATCATATTGGCCGCATGTCGGGGATTTGTGTTCTGCCGCGGTGTGCCTACAGGCAGTAAGAACACTCGGGTATTGTTCTCTGTTCCTCACGTGAACTTGCATTTAAGATGTCTTTTTTGTGTGTGTCATTCATTATGGTGTTATATCAAAGTTATCCTTCGTTTTATTCATTATATAAATATTTATCATATATGTTCTACTTCCTTGGTGTATATGGCCATGCTTTTCCCTCAGTGCTATAGCCTCTTCTCGTAATCTGTTGCCTCCCGTACTAACTAGTACCACACTGGTCACCTGTGGGTACCTGTGAGAGACTGAAGGGGACCAGGCATACCTTCTGGTAGCCTATTGTTTTCAGATCACTCCTGCCTCTGCAGGAGCTCCACCCGGTAGGTTCTGTCGAATGACAATTAAGGAGGGATGAAGAGGATTCACAAGAGCCCCGAGCGATAGAGTCTTTCAGAAAGTCATTTGCATCTAGTTAAAACATAGGGATAAAGTCTCTCTCCTCTCTCTATCTCTCTCTCTCTCTCTCTCTCTCTCTCTCATATCTCAGAGAGGCTCCGTTGACAGATATTTGACAGCTAACAATATTTTGCATTAAATGTGGTTTCGGTGGAATTAACTTTTGTCTGTCTCGATATAAGGCGTTGTTTTTATATTAAGGAGGCAGTGGAGAGAATACTTCCCTTATGCATATTGTCTGCTGTCTCTTCCCCAGAGAACACTTTCCTGTGTATTGGGTCAGGTATTTTCCCCGGAGAGAACACTTTCCTGTGTATAGGGTCAGTGTGTATGTGTGTGTGTGTGTGTGTGCAGGAGACGCACCTGCCCTCCTGCAGGAGTCAGCCTCAGCCTGTCCCCTCCTGAGGAACGTGACGCTTGGCCCCGGCCCATCTCGCACCCGCCGCTGAGACCTTTCCCTCCGCCCTCTCTTTCTTCTTCTCGTGAGTGCGAAATGTGCAACAGGATGTGGGAGTGGCTGCCGGGTCCCCCCCTCACTCCCTATAAGGTGTGGCACACCTAGCCAGGGTTAGGCAGTATTATGTACGTGTGTGTTGAGTGTTTACCGTTCCTTGTCATCAGTGGGGGAGCGCCCGCCATACCACGTTTTCTGAGGTGTCTTCATGCACCGGGCGGTGCTGCGGGCAGGTGCGGCGGACCCTGCCTGCCGGGGCAAGTCTCCAGCCATTCCCCCTAGCATACACCTCGTCCGTCCAGGAGGTGACACCAGTAGGAGCCGTTTGTCTGACGATCTTGACGTGTAGTTTGACCCAACTCTTCCCGTAAGTCTGGCTGGACCTTTCCAGGGTTACAGGCAAGCTGGTGGTTCCTCACCACAACAGGTACCCTGTTGTCAATGTTTGTGGAAGCCTCAAGGGACTGTGTCAGCATCCCCAGAGACTTACGATTTTCAGGAAGAAGCTTCACCAACCGACTGTGTCACCATATTGTTTCTTGCGGCTGTAGGCAGGTGGAAACCTAACGGCCGACGTGGTCAGTATCATCCAGATCACTGGGAAGGACATGTGGTAAAGGATGTCACCGGCGCCCTGCCGGTCCTCGGCCACTAGCGTGGCAACATCAGCCCCTCGTCCCATGGCCGGGCTGAAATTGCCTGACGCCCCGCCGGGGGTCTGGAACTGGAAGTCCGGGCTTCGTCTTCCCCCATCGGGGCTGGAACTGTGTACTTGCCCCCACAAACCTCTCAAGTGCATTATTTTTTCCTTCGATTTTGATATTTTATATGGAGGATGTAACCCCATCTCACCCTCACCCCCCATCGCACCCTCTCCCTCACTCCCTGTCTGTCTCCCTTCCATTGTTCTCCCTGTCAGTACTTGCACCCTTGCCCCAGTGTCCAACCCCCCACTCATCCCTCCTAGGACGCGGGATGCCTTCTTGTGTAGTGAGGGTGTCAGCGCAGTGTGATGGGAAGAGTCATCAAGCAGTGGTATTCTCTTACCTCATGTGGCTGCCGGGGACACCAAGATGGTCTCATGGGTCTGTGTTGCCCTCACGACCTGCAGCAGCAGCAGAGAAGGTCCGTGCATACGGACGAGACGGACGTGACTCCTGCAGAACGATACACGGTCCTCCTCTGCTTAACATATACGGCACAATTAAATTTTTTTTAAGTTTTGTTGATACCTTAATCTTACATCGTCGGACTAGCTTTAATTGTGAATCTATGTCTATATGTTTGCAGAGAGAGTGTTCACGTGATAGGGAAAGAGTAGGTGGGGGCCAGTACCGAGCGCAAGGTGGGTACAGTACATGGACGTGGGACGGGAGGATGACAGGTGGGCCCCTGAGCCCCCTGAACAGATCCTCGTCCCGTCAGAAAAAAGAGGCGCAGCGTTACGCTATGGGGTCTGCAGTGTGGGAGGCGAGGGATTCCCTGACGCTTATGTTAGATTTGCTTTTGCACCAAGAGACATTCGTGGAATATAACATTACGTGACACGTCCCTTCGTTGTGAGTGAAGAGGATCCGGGACCTGCGTAAAGTAGACCCATTTATGGTTTCTTGTGAGAAAAGACGTTACGTAAAGCCTTTGTGAAGGATGTGGGGGTGAGGGGTGGAAGGGATCGTAAAGATGTGATGTGACGGAGGGCGTTACACAATCCCCCCGGGCCCGGGTGACGCGGTGGGCATTACCGGGAAAGGCTTCATGTGATGAGGCGAGCGAGGCCGCACGCTCGTACGGGGTCATGCACGACAGGACAAGCAAATGTAAACGACAGGGAAGAACGAGAATTTGTCGTAACGGTTAGTCCTAGACCTGATTCGTCGGGTTGCCAAACCTATGATTCACACGCCCACTGGGTCACTGGTTTGCCGGAGTAGTTCACACGTTCCGTTGTTGGTTGGTTTGTGGTTCGCTTCATGGGTTCAGTGGTTGAATGCCTCGCTGGTTCACTGGTGTGGTTCATTGCTTTGTTTGTTGAATAAGTCGCTGGTTCGCCGGCGGTTGATTGGTTCAGAGGTTCGATTACTGAATGGCTCACTTGTAAACTGATATACGAGAGGGGTTCATAATATCAGGTCCAGTTGCTCATAAGTTGATCATAAGTTTTGGTAGTTGCTCAAGTTGCTGTGACCTGTCTCTCTAAAGGAGACCTGAATTTAGCAGTGTGGCAAGCAATATACACAAGTCAGTGTGACGGTCCACCTCAGCTTTATGTTGACACAAGGCACTTTCTTCTTGACCACTCCCAACACTCCATTTGTGCTGGTTAACTCTAGTGTGTAAGCCTTTTCCTGTTTTATGTAACACATTTCACAGGCTCTACATGGGGCAGCAGATGAGCAGGGGTCATGGGGCAGCAGGTATGTTTACTTGGACCATATCACCCCACGTGAAATTCTGAACTTCATTTTTTTTCTTCGTCTTTGTGGTCTTTTTTAAGGTCTCTATCCGCGGCTGGTGTCTGTGTAGCTGTTGCAGTGCCGCTCTGGCCACTGCATTGTTGTGGAGGTTATTGGCGCGTTGACAGGCCATTGTGTTGAACGCATTGTACTGGTGCGTTGACGCCTTATTGTGTTTGCAGGCGCATATCGACAGACTCTACCCTTCCATACCCGAGGTGCGGTGAGGGAATGTGCTGGTAGTTTATGGTCGCGTTGACGGGTAATCAGTTTGAATATACTCGCGTTAGGAGATCATTGCGCTGAAGTGCGCTGACTGGGTATGTCGTTGGGTTTTATTGCTGCGTTGACTGTCGATCGATCTGCTTACGTCTGCTCCGACAGGCAGTCGCTCTTGCGTTTGTTGCTGCGTTGACAGGTTATCGTGGGTTGCGTTGACGAGATATCGTAGTTGCGTTGACAGGATATCGTTGGCGGGCTGTGGTGTCGTGGTGTGTGATGGGCGCGTGGTGTGTAATAGATGCCCTAAACTTTCTCTGCTGAGGTTAGCCACAAGTTTCCTGTGGTGTGCGGGGGCCTGGGACCTGCACCCCCGCCCTCACAGAGACCCTATTCATGCTCTCTGGGTTCATTGGCCCGCACAGACGGAGATGTACTGAGCCATGTTGTCTGTCTGTGTCTGTCTGTCTGCATGTCTGTTTTTGAGTCCAGTTTGTCGGTGCGTCTCGTCTGCGCCGGTGTGACCCCCGCCGAGCTGCTATGCCGGCTGACCCCCCGTGACCCCGCGGCTGAGGACAGCCAGGCTGGAGGCCTTACGTTGGGTTGGTAAGGTCAGAGGTCAGGATGGGCCAGACACCGACACAGCTCGCCCGTCACTCCAGCATAGCGACGTCCTGGCTGCCGTGGGTAGGAACAAGTTTGTTTATCATGTAGCATGTCGTCTGTCATTGTGTAAACACTGGTTTGACCGGCCGGCCCCTCGGAATACATTTACATGAGGACCCATAAGAGGCAGCGGGGCGAGGGGGCCCATCCATCGCCAACCCTTCTCCACTGTTGTAAATATTCCCTTCCACAGGTGTTGGCACGTCCTGGCCCCGGCCCGGGAAGATGGCACGGGCCGTGACGCGTGCCAGATTCACACCTATTTACAAATTAGTGATGGTCTTTTACACTGACTCACAACACCTGTCATACCCAGTGCTCTTCTCATACACACATATAGCGACTCACATCGACTCATATCCAGTGTTACGCTCATGTATACTACAGTGGCTCATATCAACTCGCGTCCACTGCTGGACTCGCATGTACACTCACATCGACTCATATCCCGTCTTGCACCCGTAGATACAGTGACTCACATCGTCTCTCGGAATTCATGAGATGGGAAAGAGCATTTAAGTAGCTGTTAGAAATAGTCTTAATGACATCATTGATTCGAAGAACTCGGAGGCTCTCGTAGAGGCCGTGGCCGTTTGACCATACTTGGCGCGTGGACGACACGGCCGCCGCCTTGCTTGTGAAGCAGAAGCAGATGCACAGAAGCAGCCTCCTCCTCCTCCTCCCCTGCCTGGCCTGTCTGTGGGTTAGGCAAGCAGGTTCTCTTAGCAACCGGAGCAACATCTTGACATTGACTTGATCTCAGTAACACATATGGTCTTTCATGCTCTCATTCCTGCCCCACACCCTCACCCCACCCACCCACCCACCCCTCTCCCACACTCCCATCCAAGGAAGAGCCTCCTCTCTCTCCCTCTCCCACTCTCTCCTCCCCCCAACACTCCTCCCCTCTTATCCTCTCCCCTTTCAACGACTCCCATCGCGGGCAATTATTGATTTTCCACGCAGCAAGCAGATTACAGAACGGCGAGTGACTTCGATCGTGCGGTTGACGGGGTTGAGGGGAGGGGCGAGGGGGGGGGGGTTGGAGTGGTGGTGGTGGAGGCGGTGGTGGTGGCGGTCAGAAGCCCGGGTCATGGGGCGGCCGTGACCCGGGCCGGCACAGTCCTGGCATTCTGTGTCTCTCTCCCTCCCAGACGATCATGATCTCCGGTAGTCATGGCAAGCAAGGGGTCTGGACGCCGGCTCATCTTTGCAAGCATAAGATCTCTGGTTCCCTGACCTCCCTGCAAGCACTGATCAGTGGTTCTCTTTGAGCCCCTTCAAGCACAGAACACTCGCTCTCAACTTTGCAAGCGAAGATCATCGTTCCTCAGACTTGTGCAGGCACAGATCACAGTGTGCATGAGGTCTTTTCATAGAAGGAACATTGTGAGATATTACGTGCATTTACAGGCTTTGTTCCTGTCGGTAGCCCATGAGATGTCTAGCCAACATACACACGGAATGATAATGATGATGGTGATAATAATGATAATAATAATAATAATAACAATGATAATAATAATAGTAATGATAATAATAATAATAGTAATAATAATAATAATAATAATAATAATAATAATAATAATAATAATAGTAATAATAATGATAATAATAATAATGATAATGATGATAATTGTGATGATGATAATAATGATAATAAAAATAATCATTATAATAATTAACGGTTTATTAAATTGTTCAGAAGCTGAAAATATGCAGAGAAGATACATGCAAGGTATAGGCGAGTGTTACTTAAGACATTCTCTAGATTAGTACAAACGTGGAGGTTAATGTAGTGAGTACTGATGATGTCGACTGTGCCTGGGAGGGGGTCTGAAAGAGACCGGATGGGCTTCTTGTGGTCGCGGGATCTCAGGCAGCAGGTGGCGAATACAATGTGAGGCCTGCCTTACGAACTGTTGGATGAGGTCCAGGTGATGGTTGGAGGGAGGTGGCAGGACGATTGTGTCGAGTACCACTTGAGGGGAGATGTAGGACTGACCAAAGGTGACCTTGAGGGTCCTCCTCGGCGCTTCCTCTAGTTGTACCCCTTGTTTATCTTGACCTTCAAACATACATCATCGATTTACTGTGACCTTTGTAAGTATAGACCCTATAGTCACTAAGGTCCGCAGACGCCCGTTCATAGGTCCTCCTGACCTTCACAAGAACGTGTCATAGGCCCTCCTGACCCTCAAGTGCATCCCTGGCGTGCACCTGCCGCATCTCTCCGGATCAGAGACACTCGTAAAAGGCAGGATTCCCCCCGAGAAACATCCTGTGATTCACATCACAATAAATGTCGCGGCTCAGGAGATTTTTTCACAGGTGTTGGGGGGCCTGAAGAGGAGGGAGGGGGGGGGTCTTAAGATTCTGTTTGGGGTGCTGTTGGGAGCCTGGGGAGGGGGTTGATGGTTCAGCCTGGGGTGTTGTTGGGAGGTTCACTCGGGTTCTTTGTGTGTGTGTGTGTTGGTGTGGGGTGTGTCGAGATGGGGTGCCCCAGACAGCGACAGATTGTCTTGTCTCCACAAATGTGTGGCCACAGGCGGACCAGCCATGTCTCCAGATCACCTGTGTGTGTAATGCAGACGCACAGGGGAAAAAGAAATACACAATAAAATATAGAAAGGACAAGACCAAGCGAGGTAGAGGAACACGTAAACCATGACGAAGCCAGAACGTGAGGCGAGGAAAATAGAGCTCTGAAATTGAGAGACGTCTGATCTCGCACGAAACGACTTGCGACAAGTGAACTGCGGAAAAGACAGACTTGGGTGCAGCTCAGCGGATACCCACGGGTGCAGCAGGGTGAGGGCGGGGGGCCACACAGGGCTCTGCTGCCAATTGAACTCCGGCAGAGTACGACCCTGTGTGTGTGTGTGTGTGTGTGTGTATGTATGAAGACCACCACGTGGCACCGGCACTAAACACCAGCCCGGTGTGAGAGGCGGGAGGAAGCTGTTTGCTGGCACCGTCTCACCTCGGGCAGTGGCACTCTCCCCCCAGGGTCGTGGTGGTGATTATGCCATCACTGTGACACCCCAGCCCATCCTCCCTCTCCCCGGCTCTGAGGCGATCGGGGGAATCCCCCTCCTCAACTGTAGGGAGATAAGAGGGCACCCGCCTCACCAGGTGTGGGAAGGCAGTGGGGCACCACCTCCCCAGCTGTGGGGAGATAGTATGGGGACGAGATATGATGATGTTATTCTCCTGCCCCGGGAGAGATAGTGGGGCAACGAGATTTTGTGAAGGATCGAGACTTCGAGAGATAAAAAGGTAGTAACTCAATGCACCTTGGCTGGCAGAACTCCG